>JBBPBX010049104.1:0-18041 GCA_038048925.1 Garcialebias charrua
ATACATGCAATGGAGTAACCATTGTTTAGTAAAATGGCAAGTTGTGTTACAAATAAAACTAAATAAAAATTAACAAAATAACAGTCAATTGCACCCCTAAAGTCACTGTGATAAATTGTCACATTAAGGAGAGAGTTTAAAAACAGGATGATGTCTATATGAACTAGTTGAATGAGGTGTCTAAAATATCTTGATTCATGATCAATAATAATTTCAACAATTTTTTAATCTGTCCACAGTGTACTGATAGCTGTTATTACTGTAGCTACCGCTAGGGGAGCTGTAGGCTACTGCATGTAGATACTGTACAGAACGTAGAAGAAGAAGAGTTGAATAAAGAAGTTATCAAGCTAACGCACGAGGCTTCTTCCCGATGTTTTATTCTTACTAAGAATAAGAACATTACATGGTACCAGGAGTCGTCGAACAAGAAGCAACACGATGATGGATGCATTGAAACCGCCAGGTCCGTTGAAACTGACTGGAAACGTGGATGCAGGTTGGAGATCTTTTAAACAGCAGTTCATGCTGTACCTCGCTGCTGTCGGAGTGGAGAGGCGGGCAGATGAAAGGAAAATTGCCATGCTGCTCACCGTCGCCGGAACAGAAGCGATAGAAGTCTTCAACACGTTTGTGTTTGCTCAACCCGAGGACAAAGATAAGTTTGAAGAGGTTGTGAAGAAATTTGATGAACACTGTTTGTCAAAGAAAAACGAAACTTATGAGAGGTACGTCTTTCGCTCACGCCTACAGCAAGCGGGTGAGTCATTTGATACCTTCCTCACAGACCTCAAGCTTAAAGCTCAGTCATGTAATTTTGGTGACCTCAGAGACTCACTGATAAAAGATCAGATAGTGTTTGGCACCAATGACAAGAAACTGAGAGAGAAATTATTAAGAGAAATGGAGCTAACTTTGGACAATGCTATAAAAATATGTCAAGCCAGCGAGTTAGCACGAAGGCATGTCATCTGTTTTCAAGAGCCTGCACAAAGAACAGCACATCAAGAAGATGAGTCTGTCAATGCAGTGATGAAAAGAACATCTTGGAACAAATTTAAAAATTATGACAGCAAAAGCAAAGACAATAATGAGGAAATTTACAGTTGCAAAAGATGTGGTGAAAAACACAGACAAAGACAATGTCCTGCCTTTGGTAAAAAATGTGCAACGTGCAAAGGACTAAACCATTATGCTAAAATGTGTTTCTCCAAGAAGAGAGGACAAGAAATCCACACAGTGCAGGAAGACACAGCTGACTATGCATTAAGTGAAACATTTTACATCAAAATGGTGTCACAAGATGAAGATGTCAGCTCACAGTCTTCAAAAGCAGACGCTGTTAAAGCTGTAAATGGAAGGATTACTTTGAGGAGCTAATGAATGAAGAGAATGAAAGAGAAAGAAGAGTGGAGGTAATAGAAACTGTGGACCAGGAAGTGGAAAAGATTAGTGAGGGTGAAGTCCGGAAAGCTCTGAAAAGAATGAAGAAGGGGAAGGCAGTAGGACCTGATGACATACCAGTGGAGGTTTGGAAATGTCTTGGAGAGATGGCAGTGAGGTTTTTGACTCAAATATTTAATGGAATATTTGAGGGTGAGAAAATGCCTGAAGAATGGAGAAGAAGTGTGCTGGTTCCCATTTTTAAGAACAAGGGTGATGTACAAAGTTGTAGCAACTACAGGGGAATTAAGTTGATGAGCCACACAATGAAGATCTGGGAGAGAGTTGTGGAAGCAAGACTTAGACAAGATGTGACTATCTGTGAGCAGCAGTATGGTTTCATGCCAAGAAAGAGCACCACAGATGCCATCTTTGCTTTGAGGATGTTGATAGAGAAGTACAGAGAGGGTCAGAAAGAACTCCATTGTGTGTTTGTGGATTTAGAAAAAGCATATGACAGGGTACCAAGAGAAGAGGTGTGGTATTGCATGAGGAAATCTGGAGTGGCAGAAAAGTATGTTAGACTGGTACAGGACATGTATGAGGACAGCAGGACAGTGGTGAGATGTGCTGTGGGAGTGACAGATAGCTTCAAGGTGGCGGTGGGATTGCATCAAGGATCGGCTCTGAGCCCCTTCTTGTTTGCTCTGGTGATGGACCGACTAACAGATGAGGTCAGGCAGGAATCCCCATGGACTATGATGTTTGCAGATGACATTGTGATCTGTGGTGAGAACAGGGAACATGGAAGAGAACTTGGAGAGGTGGAGGTATGCTCTTGAAAGAAGAGGAATGAAAGTCAGTCGTAGTAAGACAGAGTACATGTGTGTGAATGAGAGGGAGGCCAGTGGAACAGTGAGGCTACAAGGAGCAGAGGTCACAAAGGTGCAGGACTTCAAGTACTTGGGGTCCACTGTCCAGGAAAATGGGGAATGTGGTAAAGAAGTGAAAAAGAGAGTCCAGGCAGGATGGAGTGGATGGAGAAAAGTTTCAGGAGTGATTTGTGACAAAAAGGTGTCAGCAAAGGTCAAAGGAAAAGTTTACAAGACAGTGGTGAGACCAGCTATGTTGTATGGTGACGTGAACACCGCTTGGAACTATTTTCATGATAGTTTCATTTACTTTGTAAACAAACACGCTCCTTTCCGGCAGTTCAGGATAAAGGGCCGTGACAGCCCCTGGTTTACTCCTGAACTAGCTGATCTCCTGCACTGGAGAGATCATCTTTGGGCAGCAGCAAGAAAATCACACTCAGACACTGATTGGTTGAAATTTCGGCAGCTAAGGAATAAATGCACAACTGCCATTAAAGCCGCAAAACGTAACTACTTCTTATCTCAGACCTCCAAAAATCTAAACGATCCTAAAAAATTCTGGAAAACCATTAAATCTCTCTCAGGCACCCCCCAATCATCTGACCTCCCATCACAATTTCTTGTTGACTCTGTTCCTGTGTCAAATAAGCACGAGATCCTGAACTGTTTCAATAAACATTTTGTTGCTTCTAGTTCATTATTTGACACAGTTACAAACGGAAAATCAGCCACTTTATCTAATAATCAAACTTCTACAAATCAAATCCCTCCTACAAGTCAACCATCTGTTAATCACACCTTCTCTTTTTCTCCGTTCTCAGTCAGTGAGGTAAATAAACTGTTAAATGATCTTGATCCTAAAAAATCTGCAGGTCCAGATGAACTTCCACCTTATTTCTTAAGGCTGGCTGCTCATATCATCACAGTCCCTGTGACCCACATCTTTAATCTGTCCATAAGCCAAAACACCATTCCGGATGCTTGGAAAACAGCCTTTGTTCTTCCTTTGCTGAAGGGAGGTGACCCCACCTCACTGAACAATTATCGACCGATCTCTAAACTCTGCATCTTAGCCAAGGTTCTAGAAAAACTGATAAACTCTCAGATCAAAAATTATCTGGACTCATTTAACATCTTACCTCTTCATCAATCTGGTTTCAGGAAAAAACACAGCACAACAACGGCTTCTCTGAAGGTTCTGAATGATGTTGTTGAAGCATTGGATGCTAAGGACTATACATAGTTCCCATGTGACGTCACATCTGTGCGTTGTCCTGTTTGACCCTCCCACAGATAGGCTAAGCTGCAGTTGGAGCGCGTTCTAATAGATGTCCATTTTTCACGTTGTTTTTTTTGTTAATTTCTAATTAATTGCAATGGTTACTTCGTGTTGTGTCAGTGGGTGTTCCAGTCGGGTAGACGTTTGGGCAACGCGCAGGTTTCACTTAATCAAAAAAAAAGTAAACCTGAAGGATTTATTTCATCGGAGAAACTCAAATCCCCCCCATCTCTGCTTGGATCTGCTCAGAAGATCGTGCTTTTGGCCGGTAAACAAAATATTCTACATAAATCATTTTGTGAAACAATGTTAGAGTACAACTGTCTGTGTGTTAGAGCTGTTTTTTTTTTTTTTTTTCATTATTTTAGCGACACCGTCTTGCATGCTGCTGTGGCTGGCTTAGCATCTCGCTAACGCGGCCTCCTCAGTGGTCCACCGGGACCGGTGTTATGCGGGGAGACCGTCCCAGTGGGAGAAGGAGACGGGAGCCAAGTCGTGCGGGCGACGCGTCGGTCCCATGGGACGTGACCCGCGGCCGCGACGGATCCACGCGCCGTCCGATGAGCTCGACGGACCCTCCGCTCCAGATGCTAACAACATGCTAACTTCCAACACGGTAACACTCAAAGTGCTGGTTCTGGTCTGTGTTCAGCCTGGACTGTTTGTGCTGGCTGTGTGTTATTTTAGTTAAACCTTTTTTTAGCTGGTTAGATCTGATTGAGACAGTTTACACATCTTTTTTGGATTTAAAGCTGTGAAGCCGGTGTGCTGTAAAGCTCTGTGCTGTGAATCCGGTGTGCGCTCTTTGTAGTAATTAAATAATTAATGATATCGGAGTAACTACTTTGTGACAAGTTGTCTGATTCGTCTGCCATGATTTCTTTCTCAAACTCATTTAACTCGACCACTGCCATTTTGCTGTTGTTCCTTGGTGAAGCTGTGGTAGCTCGTGTTTTTGTCCGTATAATTTGCTCTGCTAGTTCGCCATTTTGCCTTTCTCTGCCTTCAGATGTGGTGCGGAAGCCGGTATGGGGGCGTGTCTGGGAACTATGTATTGTGCTGCACTTTTCTTAGACCTGTCTAAAGCTTTTGACACTGTGGATCATAACATCCTGTGTCATAAGCTCTCAGAAATCGGTTTCTCTGATCACACCATCGGTTGGTTTTCTAACTATCTTTCCAATCGGAGGCAATGTGTTCAACATAACGGTACTTCTTCCAGCTATTTAACAGTTAAAAATGGTGTACCACAAGGCTCAGTTTTAGGACCCACTCTCTTTACAATCTACATAGCTAATGTAGGTCACTGCATCCCTGATGCATCCTTACATTTCTATGCTGATGATACAGTTGTTTACTGCCGAGCTAAAACAGTAGCTAAGGCTTTCCAGTTACTGCAATCCGCTTTTGACATCATCCAGTCAGATTTGTTCCGTCTCAAACTTGTCCTAAATGCTGATAAAACAAAAGGGATGTTTTTTTTCAAATAGGAAGGCGGTTCCAGCAGATCCTCCTCTGATTTTATCTTCAAATGGTGTCCCTATTGAGTTTGTTGATTCCTATAAATATCTGGGTATCCTGATCGATTCACATCTCTCTTTTAAACTCCACGTGGAAAACCTAGTGAAGAAACTGAAAGTTAAACTGGGTTTCTTTTTCAGAAACAGATCATGTCTAACACTGAATGTTAGGAAACGCCTTGTATCTGTGACTTTCCTTCCCTCCATTGATTACGGTGACATTCTCTACATGAATGCTCCTACAAGCACCCTGCGGATGTTGGATGTTGTCTATCAGAGTCAGAGTCAGAGAGTCAGAGTCAAGAGAGTCAGAGTCAGAGTCAGAGTCAGAGAGTCTTTATTGTCATTTGCACCGCATGTGGTACATGAGATGAAAACGAGATTATGTACACGAGGTCCCAGTTACATCCAACAACAAATGAAAGAGAAAAACAGTAATAACATCGAGAACTAACTAAGAAAAACATCAACTAGTAATACACTAAGCCTAATATAGTGGGAATAAACAGCAGCACGAACATGAGTTTGTATGAGCAGATGGTCACAGATGGTCACAGATGAACACAGCAACAAGAAAACATATCAGCATCACCATGATGTGATATTTTGCAGTGTTTATTTTAATTTTATTTTTATTTATTCATGAGTCTAACAGCCTCAGGGTAGAAGCTGTTCCTCAGTCTAGTGGTTCTACACTTGATGCTCCTCAACCTCCGTCCTGAGGGGAGTGGGGCAAAGAGTGAGTGTGCTGGATGAGTGAGGTCTTTCATGATACAGGTGGCTCTTTTCCTGCATCTAGAGGTGTAAATGTCTGTGATGGTGGGGAGACTGACTCCAACAGACTTCTGTGCAGCCTTCACCACTCTCTGCAGAGCTTTTCTTTCTTCAACTGTGCAGCCTCCATGCCACACGTTGATGCTGGAGCACAGGATGCTCTCCACTGCACACCTGTAGAACGAGGTGAGAACTGGGCTGCTCAGACCGGCTCGTCTCAGCCGTCTGAGGAAGTAGAGTCTCTGATGACCTTTCTTGATCAGGCTGGTGGTGTTGTTGCTCCAGCTGAGGTTATCATTCAAGTGTACACCCAGGTATTTGTAGCTGGAGACCACTTCCACTGCAGACCCACCTATTATCAGTGGGGCATGGGTGTGTTTGTTCCTTCTGAAGTCCACAATCATCTCCTTTGTCTTCTTCACATTCATGTGAAGATTGTTCTCTTTGCACCAGCTCTCCAGATGTTCCACCTCCTGTCTGTAGCTGGACTCATCATTGTTTGTGATGCATCCCACCACCGCTGTATCATCTGCAAACTTAACAATATGACAGCCTGGAAGTGTGGCTGTACAATCATATGTGAGCAGAGTGAACAGAAGAGGGCTCAGCACACATCCTTGAGGAGAGCCAGTGCTGAGGGTTATGGTGGAGGAGGAGAAGTTGTGGATCTTCACGGACTGTGGTCTGTCTGTTAAGAAGTCTAGTACCCAGTTACAAATAGAGGGGCTTAGTCCAAGTGTAGATAGTTTGTCTATCAGAGTTTGGGGGATCATGGTGTTGAAGGCAGATGTGAAGTCCACAAAGAGCAGACGCACGTATGAGTCCTTCTGATCCATCATCATGGTGCACTAAGATTCATAACTGGCTGTGATTATCGTACCCACCACTGCACCCTGTATTCACTGGTTAACTGGACATCATTAACCTCACGCAGACTCTTCCACTGGTACATTTTCATCTTTAAATCACTTCTTGGTCTGCTGCCCTCATACATCTCCTCCTACATGTCTTTGCGTGAGTGCAGCTACAGTGTGCGCTCTCAGGACATGATTACCTGCAGTGTTCCGTCAGTGAGGACTGAACTTGGAAAAAGGGCCTTCTCCTACTCCGCTCCTGCTTCATGGAATATCTTACAAAAAGATCTGAAGCTCTCGACCTTGACTTCTCTAAATGGTTTTCAGAATCTGTTGGAATCCTGGCAAAAACCAATGCAGATTTGTTCCTGTCTTTGATTTTATACGTCTACCTTATAATGTTTTGCTAGTTTTTTGATACTTTGTTAAAAAAAAAAAAAAAAAAACTTGTTTTTTTCTCTCTTTTGTTTTCTATTGTTTATTGTTTGTTTGTTTATTGTTTATTGTTTAAGGAAATTCTACCATTGCTGTTCATTGTTCTTTAGTTTTAGCAGGTCGCTTTCGTAAATGAGCCCATGAGGTTCAAAAGATTTACCTGACTAAATAAAGGTTGGATGAATGGTCTGGAGACAGTGTCATTGACAAAAAGACAGGAGAAAGAACTGGAAGTAGCAGAAATGAAGATGCTGAGGTTCTCCTTAGGAGTGACAAGGATGGATAAGATCAGGAATGAGATCATCAGAGGTACAGCACATGTTGAACAACTGGGAGATAAAGTTAGGGAGGCCAGACTGAGATGGTTTGGACATGTCCAGAGGAGGGACAGTGGGTATATTGGTAGAAGGATGTTAGAAATGCAGCTGCCAGGAAAAAGACACAGAGGAAGGCCAAAGAGGAGATATATGGATGCAGTTAGAGAGGACATGAAGGTAGTTGGAGTGAGGACAGAGGATGCAGAGGACAGAGTGAGGTGGAGGAGGATGACTCGCTGTGGCGACCCCTGAAAAGGGAAAAGCCGAAAGAAGAAGAAGAAGAAGTTTAGGTTTGCCTGATTCAGCCCACAGTTTAAAAGCCCTTCTGGCTTCAGCATGAAGTTCTTTTGCATATTCATTCCACCCTGGCTTGGCTTGATGCTTTTTAGTTTTGTGCAAAGATCTACTTGAGATAAGAAGTGATTTTAACACTTCCTCATATAGTGAGCACAACTCTGTGCCATGTTGCGTATTTTTGCAGTTCATGTCCGAACATCTCACTGCACTTTTTGGCAAAACAATATTATTCAACAAGGTTTCAGACTGGGTGCAGTATAGATTAAGCTCCTGCTCAGTCAGATTGTCCCAATTTATTTTCCCTTCTCGCCTGTTATTGTTCTCAGGCAAAAGGGCTGGTAGATTGCCCATATCGATAGACAAGGAGACAGGGATATGATTAGGGCTGGACGATATGGCCAAATTTTTTATCACGATATAGTTCTTAATTTCGGTCGATAACGATATAATTCGATATCGATATAAACAATATAAAAGCCTAAAAAAAACTATAAACTATACAAATAAATTAATGTTCTCCTTGTATTTGTATTTAGCCTCCAAAAAGATGGAAATCACCATCAAATAAACATAAACTTCTCAACCCAATAATTCTCAGTCGGGTCATCTGGACAGTTTCTTTTTTATAGAAACGTTTCACCCTCCATCCTCCATCCAGTTTCTATAAAAAAGAAACTGTCCAGATGACCTGACTGTGAATTATTGGATTTGGTACCTGGATTATTGAGCATGAACTTTCTTGCCATAAAATTCTCAACTGTGTCAATATTAATAGTTTTAACTTTAAACAAGAACTTTAAAATTTACAGCATTGACATTCATAGTTAATTAAATAAAACTTTTGGGTGTCATTATTGATGAGAAGCTGACATGGAAATCTCATGGAAATTACTTAAGAATAAAAATAACAAAATCAATTGCATTACTGTATAAAGTAAAATAGTTTTTGAATGACAACGTTTTGAATATATTGTATAAAGTAATGATTGTTCCATATTTAATCTGTTGTATTGAAGTTTGGGGAAAAGCATGCAAAACAATTACAAACACTGTTTTTATTTTACAAAAAAGAGCTATAAGAATTATTAGTATGTGCTATGGTCACACATCAAATATATTATTTCATCAATTTAAATTATTAAAATTTTATGATTTGGTTGAACAAAGTAATTTACAAGTCATGTATAAAACTAAAACAAATATTACCCCCAAATATTCAATTAAAATTTGTTAAAAAAGTTATTAAACCCTGTAAATGTTTGTAAAATCTTCATTTAGAACTATAAGGAGCTGAGTTGTAAATCAGGAAACAAGATTGTGTTGACTTGATATCACCATAAACATTTCTAAAACTATTTTATACATTTTAAAAGATGATTAAATCAAAGTTGTTGGGAAGGTGTGGTGCAAGTGAAGTGAAGGTTGTTGTGTTTGTAGTTATTTTGTATTTTTTAAACAAGGGGCAGATATTATAACACTACTGTATTTTCGTCTTTCTGCACCTTTTCATTGTGTTTTTTCTGATGCATTTTATTTTGAAAAAGAAAAAAAACATGCAGCGCTGGGGTTGTTTGTTTCAGTACGTCGTAGTTTCAGGGAAACGTTGGCTCAAACTTTATAGTTCTTCATCTTCTGACTCTCATCATATTCTATCGAGTGGAAACTCTTCAGATTAAACAAGTTACATGTTCCCACCGCTAGTTAGAACGACTTTGTCACGTTTTACAGCATAACCTCGCTCCAGCAGAAGAAACCTGGAGTTTAACAAAACCGAACTACGTCCACACCGACGAATTAGTCTTTCCTCTCATCAGTGATGTCGTCTGCTTTCTCTTCGCTTGTGAAACTTTGTTCAGTCACATTCTGACGGTCATGAGCACTCGTTTTGAAGCGAAAACAACGCGCTTTGGAGACTAGCTTAGCTTTTAGCCTGCTACCGCTAACGCCTGCTGCTGGAGTGAGCGCTGCGTAACAACGACGTCACCACGCACGTTTTGTGTCACAGCTTTTTCTGTCCGGGCGGGTTGTTGAAGCAGCCGCTTCAACACGAACAGAAAAAGAAAAACGTCAGTGAAACGTTGTAAAATCCTATCGAAATATCGAAAATATGCTTAAACTTCATATCATCGTTATTGAATAAAAGTATATCGCGATATTTATCGTTATTGAATTATTGTCCAGCACTAGATATGATCAGATGTTGCAAATTCATAATTAATCCTGATGGTCTTTAAAGAGGTATGTGCATCCTCCGTGCAGATACAGTGGTCCAACCACGATGTTGTGTGCCACGCCTCACTAATGTAAGCGTAGCTATCTACAGGCAAGAGCACTTCACTGGAGAGGATCAACTTATTGCTGGAACAAAATTGCTTTAAGTGATTGGCAAATAATGACTTACAATCTGTCACGTCAGCATTCATATCCCCCACAATAAAAAAACAAGTGGATGGATTGTCCTGAATAAATGACACAATATATGCCAGCCTATTAAGATATTCATCTTCATTCTCGGGGCTTTCATAAGGTGTATATATATTCAGTATAATGAACTTTTTATCCCTGAAGCTGAACTCTATTCCTATAGCCCAGTCAACATCCAGTCTAATCACTTTAATCAGCTGATCGTACCTTTTATGCCACAACACTGCCACGCCCCCAGAAATTCTGCCCCGCACTAACTTAGTGCTAAAGTCAGTGGTTGATTCACCTGCACCATAAAAGTCTTCATGCAGGGAGTTGAGTCTGTCCAGGTCCTGTTTATCCATCCATCCATCCATTTTCTTCCGCTTATCCGGGGTCGGGTCGCGGGGGTAGCAGCCTAAGTAGGGAGGCCCAGACTTCCCTCTCCCCAGCCACTTGGAGCAGCTCCTCTGGGGGAATCCCAAGGCGTTCCCAGGCCAGCCGAGAAACATAGTCCCTCCAGCGTATCCTGGGTCTTCCTCTGGGTCTCCTCCCGGTGGGACATGCCCGGAACACCTCACCAGGGAGGCGTCCAGGAGGCATCCTAACCAGATGCCCGAGCCACCTCAACTGGCTCCTCTCGATGTGGAGAAGCAGCGGCTCTACTCCGAGTCCCTCCCGGATGACTGAGCTTCTCACCCTATCTCTAAGGGAGAGTCCAGCCACCCTGCGGAGAAAACTCATTTCAGCCGCTTGTATCCGAGATCTTGTTCTTTCGGTCATAACCCAAAGCTCATGACCATAGATGAGGGTGGGAACGTAGATCGATCGGTAAATTGAGAGCTTTGCCTTTTGACTCAGCTCTCTCTTCACCACGACAGACCGGTACAGCGCCCGCTTCACTGCGGACGCTGCACCTATCCGCCTATCGATCTCACGCTCCAGTTTTCCCTCATTCGTGAACAAGATCCCGAGATACTTAAACTCCTCCACTTGGGTAAGGACCTCCTCCCCGACCCGGAGAGGGCACGCTACCCTTTTCCGGCTCAAGACCATGGCCTCGGATTTGGAGGAACTGATCCTCATCCCGGCCGCATCACATTCAGCTGCAAACCGCTCCAGCGAAAGCTGTAGATCACGAGCTGATGAAGCCAATAGGACCACATCATCTGCAAAAAACAGAGAAGCGATTCTAAGGCCACCAAAACGGATCCTCTCAACACCTTGGCTGCGCCTAGAAATTCTGTCCATAAAAGTTATAAACAGAATCGGTGACAAAGGGCAACCTTGGCGGAGTCCAACTCTCACCGGAAACGAGCCTGACTTACTGCCGGCAATGCGGACCAAGCTCTGACACCGGTCGTACAGGGACCTAACAGCCCATATCAATGGGCCTGGTACCCCATACTCCCGGAGTACCCCCCACAGAACCCCCCGAGGGACGCGGTCGAATGCCTTTTCCAAGTCTACAAAGCACATGTAAACTGGTTGGGCAAACTCCCACGCACCCTCCAGGACCCTGTTGAGGGTGTAGAGATTCACCTGCACCATAAAAGTCTTCATGCAGGGAGTTGAGTCTGTCCAGGTCCTGTTTAGATAAAAAAGTCTCTTGAACGCACAAAACATCACATTTTTTCAGAAGTTCATCCACCACAAGACGACGTGATTTATCCGCCTCTGTTTGACCAACGCGCAGCCCACGCACATTATATGACACAACATTAATGCTCATTTATGCTGTGGCAGTTTGTTCCGTGCTAGGGCACGGCTGCTCTCCTGAAGCGTCAGGTGTAACCACAGGTACAGGGCGCTGCAGCTCAGCCCCGCCCCTGAAACGAGTGCAACATTGTCCCTGTCTGCTCTGGGTTTGCGTGCCTCAAAATAACAGCGAACATAAACCCCCGTTGGCCAAAGTTGTGGGTCGTACATCTCAGACAGTTCGTTGCACTCTGCTGTGACCTGGAATGAGCTACATCTATTGTGACTGGAGTCAATCTTCCGACACGTCACATGTTTCTCCAGTTTCTCAGACAGATAAGAGGACAGCGTGCCAGCATCAAGCTCCGGAGAGAACCGAGTTGCAAGCACACTCGCCAGTTTGGTTCTAATCACTGGGATGTTGTCCTCGGTTCCAGTTCCAAATATGCCGACATTTCTCCGTTGCTCCTTTTGTGGACGCGCGTTACGCTGCGCTGCTGCGTTTGGAGGACGTGCAGGCTTTTTCACCGATTTCCTCACAACAGTGCTCCATGATGGAGACTCGGACAGCGCTTCCTCACGTTGTCCGGGTGGCTCCGGTGCCAGCTCCGTCCGGGCTGGTGCAGCCGCTCCGTCCTTCCGTGCAGGTGGCGCAGGTGCTGACGCTCCACCCATCTGCGCAGGTGGCGCAGGTGCAGCAACTCCATCCATCCGCCCAGGTGGGCTGCAAAAGCTCTCAATAGCAGCCAACCTGCGATCCATAGCTGCAGTACATGCACCAAGGTGTTCACTCACGCCTGTTTGAGTCTTCATGGCCTCCCTCAGACTCGACACTTCCCTGCTCAGCTGCTCCACTCGGCTGAGCAGAGCTGACGCGTCCATGTTGCCAAACCCGACAGGTGGTAGCTCGTCCAGGTAGTGTGAGACAAACCTGGGAATGTTCTCTCCACATTCATTAAGCACCTTTAGGCAGTCTTTAACATTATTAATGTCCTTCTGGGAGCCTTTGTGCCTGACGCAACGTATAGAAGTCGTGCACAGTTCAAATAGTACGCGCTTGGACTCTTCAATCCACTCAGATGAGAAATTGTTTGACACCAACAATACAATTTCATCTTGTGACAGAGTTCTCATTTTGATGGCAATAAAGTTTAGAAGTTCATCCTCTATGATAACTTTCCCATCTGTTGTTTTATATACAAGAATCTCAGATTTTGTTTGTGAGCCAGCAGCTCCTCCAACACGCACTGCCACACCCGCCGCCATCTTGCAGACGATACATGAGTAATCAATTACTGTGATTAATAAAGTTTTGAATATTGATATCCGTTTCCCAACTTGTCATTGCAGATGATTGTAAGAAATCATTAACCTGATGCATATTCATATGATTATCATGATTAATTAATAATGTATAATTAAAAGGCAAACTGAGCAAATTTGTTATTTCCGAAGAGTTTATCAAACTGGTGCCCTTTGCATGACTCCGTACCCACGAAGTAGCTCCCAGGTTAAAAAAGGTTGGTGACCCCTGCACTAGAGAAATCAAAAAACATGATTCTCACTGTGCTCCCAGTAATCTCCAGATGAGAAAGAGAGCTGTGAAGGAGGTAGATAATGGCATCCTCCACTCCAATGCCAGATTGGTAGGCAAACTGTAGTGGGTCCATAGATGGACTCACCAGGGGGCGGAGGTGGGAAAGAAGCAGCCTCTCCAAGGTCTTCATCAGGTGAGATGTCAATGCCACCGGCCTGTAGCTGTTGAGGTCTTTTGGATGTGGGGTCTTCGGGACTGGTACCACGCAAGATGTCTTCCACAGCTGTGGGACTTTCCCTAATCTCAAGCTGAGATTAAAGATATACCCAGTCACATCACACAGCTCATCTGCACAGGTCCTGAGAAGTCTTGAGCTGATGCCATCTGGACCTGCAGCCTTCCTGGTCTTTATCCTCCTGAGCTCACTTCTCACCTGGAGTGCAGTGAATGTCAGGCTGGATTGGGGGGGTGGGGTGGTTGTGCTGGAATGTACGTCAGCAGGAGCCATGTTTGGAGGCGAGTTCATATTGAGAGGAAGCAGGGTGAATGTGGGAGAGGTGAGAGGAAAGCGTGTTGGTCTTGTTGGACAGGAAGGTGTCAGCAGTGGTGCCTGTGTAGTGGGAGGAGCAGGAGAGTTATCAAACCTATTGAAAAATAGATTTAGTTCATTCACCCACTTCTGGTTCCCACACTCCTGGGAGACAGGTTTTTTATGGCCAGAAATAGCTTTAAGGCTATTCCAAACTCCTCTAGCATTATTCTGCTTTAGTTGGACCTCCATTTTCTCTCTGTAGTGTTCCTTGCCCTCTCTGATTTTCTCCTCAGCTCTCTCTGCACGGCTTTCATCTCCTCTTTGTTACCTGACCTAAAAGCTCTCTTCTTCTCCTTCAAAAGAGCCTTTGTACCAGATTAATCCAGGGCTTGTTGTTGGAGAAACACTGAACAGTCCTTGTAGGTACAGTGTTCTCCACACAGAAATTAACACAAGTGTGTGAGTCCATCAATATCTTCTCCATAAGGATCACACATTTCCTCCCACAAAGTTGTACTGAAACAGTCTTTCAAAGCCTCCTCAGCCTCTGCAGTCCATTTCTTCACTGTGCGGGTGGTGGCCGGTTCCCTGTGTACGAGTGGTTTGTACACAGGCAAAAGATGAACCAGATTATGATCAGATCGTCCCAGGGGAGGAAGAGATAATGAGTTATATGCCTCCTTGGTATTGGCAAAAAACAGATCCAATATTTTATTTTCTCTGGTGTGGCAGGTGACATACTGGGTGAAGATAGACAACGCTGAGGATGGAGAAGAATGGTTAAAATCCCCAGAGATCAGAAGGAGGGCCTGTGGGTGCTGGGTCTGGACTCTGCTCACAGCTGAGTGTAGGACCTCACAGGCAGCATCAGCGTTAGCAGAGGGGGGGACGTACGCAGCTATCATGATAACATGCGAGAATTCCCGTGGTAGATAGTAAGGTCTCATGCTAACTGCTAACAGTTCAATGTCTTTACAGCAAATTTGCTCTTTAATAGTGATGTGCCCAGAATTACACCATATATTATTCACAAATAACACCAGTCCTCCTCCTTTCCTCTTACCGCTCTCCGCTGCCCGGTCCGCCCGTATGAGATGAAAGCCCTCCAGAGAGACAAGCGAGTCCGTAGTTAGCGGAGTTAGCCATGTCTCCGTAAACAACATGATGCTACACTCACGGAATTCCCTCTGGTGTCGAGTCAGCGCCGATAACTCATCCATCTTATTAGGAAGAGAGCTCACATTTCCCATAATGACAGAGGGAAAGACGGGTTTGTAGCGTCTCCTTCTTGCACGACGCTGCACCCCCGCGCGAGTCCCCCATCGCTTCCTCCGCAGCTCGTTTCAGCTGTCATTAGCCAACTGGTTGATCCACTGTGAGAGGGTGCTATTTATAAGACTGAGCTGAATACAGCTTCTCAGACTGAGGAAGTCTTTCGGACGAAAGACGAAACGTTTCTACAGGTTTTTTATTTTATTTTGAATGTCCAGAGGACCAGACTTAGCTTTTTTAGAACACAACAGACTGTTCAAACTGTTCTCTCTGACATTTGATTTGATCTGATTTTACCAGGTGAAATGTTTGAGAACCAGTTCTCATTTACAAACTGGACCCAGCATGTTCCAGGAGTTCTTCATTCAAGACTCAGGGCTGCTCGTGGAACCATTTCTCACATGTCTCACCAGATCTGCTAAATAAGTTAGAAATATCATTGATTTGGGTGAAAATTATTCTTTAATCATTCTTTACATTCTCAAATAATGTTATGAAATTATTGATTGATTTGAGTCAAAGTCTCTAAAAGTAATATTTGTAAGTAAATCTATATTTGGGAGTCAACTTATTCAAGATGGCCACCACAGCTAGTTGAACCATAAATCACAAGTTCGGAGTATGTCAGATACTGAAGTGCAGCTGATGTACCGGTAGCAGTAGCTGAGAGTCATCCTCAAAACATATTTCAAAAGGTAACTGATCACAAATGATCTCCCAAAATAACCTGAGATTGTTCATAAGGTCATCTGTACAGTTTGACTCAAACAGCTAAAACTACATCCACTATGACCAGATGTTCTGATGATTTCAAGGAATGCTAGACCTTTAATCTCCTTAACACGTTCAACTTGAATGAATTTACACTATTTTACAATTGTTTAGATAAATAACTCTCATCAAAAGCTGCTATTAATATCTGAATGTAAAAAATGACTCAATAATTTAAAATGATAAACATCATGATAGGGCTGGGCCATATCAAGTTCTTCCATTTTATAAAGATCACTGAAGATGATTTCTCTGTGATGTCAGGATCAGTGTGTTTTCATCATTTGATGGATCTTTATGTTTCAGATCAGAAGTAATTTACCTTTTGATCATTATATTTTTGTTATTTACAGTATCTTATTTTCTCCCAGGAGGCTGTGCTCCAGGTGGGTTTGCCAGAGATCACATGGAACAGTTGTTGCACAAATCAAACACAATTCAAGTCAAATTAAAAAGTGACATCACCAGAATGATGTCTATTGTTAAACTCAGTGAGAAACCTCACACTATTACATCCTTCTTTAATAAGAGCTGACTTTATTTTATTGTTATTGAATAAAAATCTACATGTTGGATGTAAAATATGTGTGTAGTTTTAAAATATAACATACTTTATAAAAATGTGAATTACAAGCAGCTCTGGTAAAACATCAAAGTGCGTACAGACCTGCTCCTGCTGAAGGCAGAGCCAGCCACCATGAAACTGTGATGCAAGACTCAACACATCATACAATCTAGTACTTGTACACAAACTGAAGTGACACTTGAACACAACTCGACATCATGGGATGCATTGTCACAACAATAGAGCCACTGGATGGGTTTGCTTTGATTGTGGATTTCTGTGCACACAGTGCACGGTTCATCAGAAACCAAACATGGAGCCAACTAATGAAGTAACATGGAGCCAGACAAAACACTCAGAAGAAACATATTACAATTAAATATGACATATTTTACATTCACACAGCAATACTTTACACAGCTGTAGTAGAAACGTAGTTTTTGAGGGAATTGTGTTGCTGGATCCACATTTATCCAGTCAGGTAGTGTTCTAGTGTTTAGTTTGATACAAAGAACATTTCTGACTGGATTCACCTGCATCTTGACCTTAAAGGTTCAAACAGATCATTGGCCCTCATGCACGAACCGTTCGTACGCACGGATTTGTTCTTATACTGTGCGTACGAGTGATTTAGGATCATTTGTGGCATCCAACAATGTTTTCGTATCCTACGAATTTATTCAGATACGAACAAAATTTACGAGTGGTCCGGACCTGTCGTATATTTTAGGAGCGTCAGTCCGCTGTCATCCAGACGGAATTTCTCCACTAATAACTTCATATTTCGTTATTTAGAAAATATTTTGGGTTTAAAAAAATCACGCACCATAATTATTCTTGACAATAGGTTATTCTGTTTGAATTAGAATTATAATTTTAAGTTTAATTTGTCTGGTGTGTCGCGCAGGCTTCAGTGAGTCGTGCGCTCCCCTTGGTCATCAAAGCCGCTCCTCATATTAACACCCAGGTACATAAAATCCCCATACACCGCCGCAGAACAAGTACGAATTAAGACTGATCTTGTGTCAAACACCATCGGAGCAATAGATTATTATATCTGATTCGAAATATAACCTGCAGAATGTGGTGGTTGCGCGCTGACCAGGAGGTGCGCGCATCATTTGTGCTGCAAAACATGTTGGCACGCGTCTTGCAGCGTGGCATTTACAGTATTGTCCATCCATCTCGCAGACTGATCTCCTCCTGTCCGTGCTGCGGCGAGACGTTTGTTTGAAGCCATTTTCAGATCAAACCATTTATTCTTGATTTCTGATACTGTACGACCCACGGGACACACAACATATGCACTACAATATTAATATGAAGTTAACTGTAGTTTAGAGACATCTTAAAATGCTTCTGTTCAAATACACATCCGACACTTGCGGGGGGTGGGGGGTAGCGGTGCGCTCTTCTGAATAAGTGAAACTATAATGTAACACAGTACACTAAAATTAGAGATATTTGACCATCCGACACTTGCGGGGGGTGGGGGGCAGCGGTGCGCCACGGCTCTTCTGAATAAGTGA
>JBBPBX010049106.1:0-17687 GCA_038048925.1 Garcialebias charrua
GGTCCTCTCTTGTTCTCCTTATACCTGCTGCCACTCGGTGCTATTTTCCGGAAACACAATATACCTTTCCACTTCTACGCTGATGACTGTCAAATCTACTTCCCCCTAAGACAAAATGGTACAGGCTCTATTCAACCTCTGCTCGACTGCCTGGCTGACATCAGGGACTGGATGGCTTTAAATTTCTTAAGCTTCAATGATAAGAAGTCTGAAGCCATATTGTTCCTTCCCAATGACACAACCTCAAACCACTGCATTGACCTGTCTGCTCTACCCCTGTCCGAAAAACAAAAAGTCAAAAATCTGGGAGTGATAATGGATCCTTCCATGAAACTCAACAGTCATGTAAACATGATTGTCAAATCCTGTTTTTTCCAGCTGAGGCGTCTGTCTAAGCTGAAGCCCATATTATCCAAAAAGCACCTGGAGACAGTGATTCACGCATTCATTACATCTAGGCTTGATTACTGCAATTCACTTCTGTTTGGCGTCAGTCAAGCCACCATTGCACGATTACAACTGGTTCAGAACGCAGCTGCCCGATTTTTAACCAGCACACGCAAAAGAGAGCACATTACACCAGTCTTGGCCTCCCTTCACTGGCTACCGGTTCATCTTCGAATCCAATTCAAAATTCTCATGTATGTCTACAAATCGCTGAACAGTCTCGCCCCCGCCTATCTCTCGGATCTGATACACCCATATGTCCCTCCACGTGCTTTGAGGTCAGAGGATCAGGTACTCTTAATAGTTCCAGAAACTCGCCTTAAGCGCAGGGGTGACAGGGCGTTCTCTGTAGCAGGCCCAAGACTCTGGAACGAGTTACCGCTGCTCATCAAACAGGCCCCCTCCCTCTCAGTTTTCAAATCCCGGTTAAAAACTCACTACTACTCCATTGCTTTCAATGCCAGCTGATTTGTATTGGATCGTTTGATTTATGATCTGCAATGTTTTTATGTTTTTCGTGTTGTACTTCATTGTCTGTGTTGCCTGTTGCGTGTTTGTTTGTCCAGCGCTTTGGTGTGGACTTGTTCCTGTTTAAAGTGCTTTATAAATAAAATGGTATGGTATGGTATTATTTCTTACATCTTTATGTTGACATCAGATGTTTATAAGAAATGTTATTATCAAGTGTAAGCACAAATAGTGACTGCATCTAGTGTGGCATTTCTGTTGGGGATCATGTCCATCGGGAATCTCGTGATCTTTCAGCCAGAATAGCTGTGCAGCACAAACTGACTGTAGTTTAAAAGTTTTAATATTACTGTTTGAGTAAACTGTTTTGAAATTTTGAAAACCCTAGTTTTTAAGATGGAAAAAAAAAATACTGACAAGTTAATAACAGCTAGATAGAGCAGAGCCGTTTCCAAATTTCCAGATTTACGTTCATTCAACCTTTATTTTAGTCTCAATGAGTCACGAGGACTCATTTATAAGAGAGAGCTGTTTAAAAAAAAAACATAAATTAGGTACACACAATAATAAACTGTCATTAAAGGCATGTAAAATGAAAAGTAAATAAAAGTAGTGATATAAACCGAATTAAAAACAAGCTACATTATAAAACGGTGGAAAATACTAAAAACAGGAACATGTCTGCATTGATTTGTGCATTGAACTTAAAAGTTGTTTAAAATCCCTTAGAGAGGTCAAAGTCGAGAGCGTCAGATCTTTTTCAAGGTGTTCCAGGAAACAGGAGCGGAGTAAGAGGAGGCCCTTTTGCCTAGTTCAGTCCTCACTGAGGGGACGCTGCAGGTAATGATGTCTTGAGAGTGCACGCTGTAGCTGCAATGATGATGTGACATGTAGGAGGAGATGTTGGGTTAAATGCAGAGACCAATTTCGTCTGTCAAGTATGGGAACATACACAGATGACAAAAATGTGACATTTTTATTTTTATTTTATTATGTATGAAGGCAACAGACCAAGAAGTGATTTAAAGATGAAAATGTACCTGTGGGAGAGTCTGTGTGAAGTTATGATGTCCAGTTAACCAGTGAATACAGGGTGCAGTGGTGGGTACGGTAGTTACAGCCAGTTATGAATCTGGCAGCATCCAACATCTGCAGAGTGCTGAGCGTGCATGTAAATAATGTCACCACCGTAATCAATGGAGGGAAGGAAAGCAGCAGTTACAAGGTGTTTCCTAGCATTCAGAGTTAAACAGAATCTATTTTTTTAATTAAATTTATTCATTTAAAAATATAACACACACAAAAAAAAAATCACAAATGTGACAATACAATATCAGAAATAAAATGAAGGGTGGCAGAATGAAGAGAAAATCTTATGATATCTGCCCCCTTTTTCTATCAGTCAGTTAAAAAAAAAATCATCAAGTTACAGAATAGAAAATAACTCATAATTTTCGAATTACAAAATGAAACGCAAAAACTAATTCATATATTTTTTTTCTGTAATAATTTGGTTTTGATTAAATTCTTAAATGTAAATAATGATGTGGCATTTTTAATTTCAGTATCCAAATCATTCCACAAACCAATTCCCTGAATGGAGGTTGACCAACCCCTCGAACTGGTTCTGTATTTAGGTTTAACAAAAATGTCTTCTCCCTTTAAATTATAACAGCTTTGACGTTTAACAAAAAGTATTTGGATATTAAATGGTAATTCTTCTTTATGAGCTCTATACATGACAGACAAAATATTATAATCCACCAGGTCACTGAATTTTAACAACTTCAATTGGTGAAATAATGTGCTAGATGGGTGACAATAATTTTTCCTGGTAATTATTCTTATAGCTCTTTTCTGTAACAAAAAAACAGGTTCCGTAAATGTTTTACCTGCTTTACCCCAGATGTCGATACAATAAATTATATGTGGAACAATAATTGTGTTGTACAACAAGTACTGTACAGAGCTTTATAATTTAACAAGTTTCTGACTTTGTACAGAACAGCAATAGATCTCGCTATCTTTGTCTTTACTGAATTAATGTGATGTTTCCATGTCAGTTTGTCGTCAATGATGACACCCAGAAATTTCACTTCACTTACACAACAGATCTCAACACCGTCGATCATAAAAGGAATATCAACAGTTTTTTTATCTAAATATCATGTATTATAGTTTTATCTAAATTAAATGATAATTTATTCAGATTAAACCAATTTTGTATTTTAACCAATTCTATCTTCATAAACTCAAAAATCTGTGTAATATCATGACCAAAACAAAAAAAAGTTGTATCATCAGCAAAAAGGATACATTTTAGAAGTACTGAAACCTTAACCAAATCATTAATATACAGAATAAATAACTTAGGTCCAATGATAGAGCCCTGAGGGACTCCACATGTAATATTACAGAGGTTGGATCTTACATAATCGATTTGTACAAATCATTTCCTGTTACTGAGATAGCTAGTTATCCACTGCAATGCTGGTCCTCTCACACCATAATTACTCAATTTGTCTATGAGAATGGTATGATACACAGTATCAAAGGCCTTTTTTAAATCAACAAAACCCCCAAGACAATATTTTTTTTGATCAACCGCTGTAGTTATTTGTTCTATTAATTCCATTATAGCATTTGATGTAGAAGTTTTAGCTCTGAATCCATACTGACTGTTACTTAGAATGTTATGTTTAGTAATGAATTGGTCTAATCTAATTACAAATAATTTTTCTAAGATTTTTGAAAACTGTGGTAGCAAGGATATTGGTCTGTAGTTGTTAACTAGACTTTTATCACCATCTTTAAAAAGAGGCCACCTTAGCCACTTTCATATTGTCTGGAAAATTTCCAGTAGAAAAAGATAAATTACAAATATATGTACTGTAAATGGCTCAATGAGATGATTCATTATAACCTTTACAAATTTCATATCCATGTCAACCCAGTCTTTAGATCGCTTGTCAGAAACGTTTTCAACAACATTCATTATTTCTTCTTTATTTGTTTCCTTAAAGGTTCAGTATGCAGTTTCTGTAGAACTGCAGCACTTAGAAATATTTTCAACAGGCAAAGCATTCTGATCCCTCCCCCTCAGAGCCATATGTGGCTCTGCCCCCTTGTGGTCTGTTGAATTTCAAATTCAAGCTCTGTTTTTATTGGCTGATTCAAATTCAAGCTCTGTTTTTATTGGCTGGTTACAAACTCTGTTTTTATTGGCTGGAAAATGGCGGGTCACCTTTTCTTTTTAGAAATGCTTATTTACCACCTGGAGAAGCAAGGGGACAATATTTTTTTTAATTTTTTTTCAGAGATTACCTGGCTAACATCAGTCTGTCAGGAGGTAGTGACAGAGTGAAGAAATATGTTCATAAAAAAAGCTACATACTGAAGCTTTAAGAAAAATACTGTTCGTACTGCTAATGATTGAGCGATTCACCTTGGTATTTACTTGTGGAATTTTGGCTGCAAGACTTGGTCCCACATTAACAAAATATTGATTAAAACCATTTACAATTACATTTTCATCATAGCTGTCCTCATTATTATTTACAAAATGTTGTGAAATGCCAGTCTTTGATTTATGATTTTTCAAAACATTGTTCATTACTCTCCAAGTTGCTTTAGTATCACCATTACTTTTATTCAATAATTCACTGTAATATTCTTTTTTGCGTTTTCTTATAATGCTTACTAACTTATTTTTATACCTCTTATACTTTACTTCAGATTCTTGAGTTCTAGATCTCAAAAAACACGAGTACAAGTAGTTCTTTTTTTGCAGGCATTTCTCAGTCCTTTCATAATCCAAGGTTGGTCAAAGTTGTTATTCCTGGTATAGTTTGTTTGCACACAGTTTTTGTCGTATAGAGTTTCCAAAATGTTCATAAACATCATATGATGTGTTCACATCACCAACATACACTTTTTCCCAATTTTGTTTATCCAGATGGTAGATTAGCTTTTTTGGATGTGTTAATTACTCCTTTCTTTTTTACAACTGCTTTAATAAAGGTTTGTTCATTATCATAAATTGTAAAAATTGGCAAATGATCGCTTAGATCAGTAACAAGAATACCACCTATCAGATCCCCATGATTTATATTTGTGAAGATATTATCTATTATTGTGGCACTATGATTTGTGATTCTTGTAGGCTCTGAAATTAACGAATGGTTTAAACATTTCTGATAAAGAAATCTAATTTTACTTTCAGTTTCTTTACCAAGTTTTCAACATGAAGCTTAAAAGAGAGATGTGCATTGAACAAGATACCCAAGTATTTATAAGAACCAACAAACTCAATAGGAACACCTTTCGTAGATAAGATAGAAGAAAGGACTACAGGTACCAATTTCTTGTTTGAAAACCACATCCTTTTGTTCTATCAACATTTAGCACCAGTTTGAGACCGAACAAATCTGACTGGATGATGTTGAATGCGGACTGTAAAAGCTGGAAAACCATAGCAACTGATTTAGCTCAATAGTAAACAACTGTCGTTGGCATAGAAATGTAAGGATGCATCAAGAATAATCTGACCTACATTGCTTATGTACTTTGTAGATTGTAAAGAGGGTGTGTCCTAAGACTGAGCCTTGTGGTACACCATTACCGACAGTTAAATAACTGGAAAAAGTACCATTGCATTGAACCCATTGCCTCTGATCTGAGAGATAATTAGAAAACCAACCGATAGCATGATCTGAGAAACCAGTGTCTGAGAGCTCATGACATAAAATGTCATGGTCCACAGTGCCAAAAGCTTTAGACAGGTCTAAGTACAGCACAGTTGTCCTTAGCATCCAATGCTTCAGCAACATCATTAAAATATTTCAGTGAAGCAGTCATTGTGTTGTTTTGTTTCCTGAAACCAGACTGATGGGAAAATCATATGTTAAAAGAATCCATATCTTGACTTGAGTATATGTGACTTAAATCAGCTCTAATATAACAAAGGTATGAGCCACAGTTTTAAGCTTGGTTCTAGTTGTGTTTGGACTAGCTGTTAGTTTGTCAGTCCTCTCAGATTTTAACACCATTTCTCCAAACTGAGGTTGTTCAAAGACCTATCTACTACAGGTAAAATGCCATTTGCTTAAACTTTTTCATAGAATCCTACTACAAGATGGTTGAACTATCCTTGTAAGTTAGTTGTGGGTCTCCAAACAGAGCTGGGCATGTTGAATGGTAAAATTCAGGAATGAAAATTAAAAGGCTTTCCCCCCTATTTTATTGTTATAACTATTTTTTTCAGATTATGTGCTGCTGGTTAATAACCTAACACAAATGTAATACTGGAACCAGACGGGAACTTCCTCATTTATATATTTTACACAGATGTTATTGGTCACAAGCATAAGCACAAGCTGGTACAGTATTTTACTCCTAACCCTTTCTTACACTGAAAACCTTGACCCAAACCAGTTTAACCGCGTCTTTGTAAGTCTCATATTAAGAAACAGGAAATGTATTGACGCATTTCAGCCCCTCTCACCATCAGAGACTAGACCAAGACACACAGATACATACTCATGCCCCACAAAGTTTCACAGCGTTGCCATTGGAAACCCTTTTAATTTTGACAGCTTGCTCCTGGTTTTAGAGGATGCAAGTGGAGCTACTCAGGGTGGGCTAATAAAGACTTTATTACAATTACACCCCGAGGTGCAGCAAAGTGGAGATATGATAAGGAAGCCGCGTCTGATGTCTCATTTTTATGCACTTCGCTGCAGTGAGCGGAGCAACAGAAAGACACAGGGGCACAGCTGGGAAATGACTGAACTACAGACCGTACAGGAAGGATAGCAGTACTGGTATTAATTAGCTGCTTTATCCTGTCGTCTATTGAAGGAACTCGGTAATTGACTTTGGGTTTGTTCATTCAGCTTGTGTTCTGTCAGGCAGGAAAAGTAGAATAATCAAATTAGGTTTTTGGGAAAAACATATTACGGTAATCAGGAAGTGGTTTAAAGCTGAAACTTGTGAGATCACAATATTGCAAGATCTTGTGTGATGTGTTACTGCTCAGGGTATTTGATTGGAATGACTCTCAGTTGTTACCACACCAAATTATAGCTCAGAAACTGACACATTTATATTCATCCCTTGTATTTTCTAAGATGAATTAGCGGTGGCTGCCATTTTAAATGGGTTGACTTGTACATGTACATCTCATGACTTTCTGAGTTTTATTAAACTCTGTCCAGTGGTTTGTCAGTTACCGGTACTTTACTAACAGACAGAGTGAAGTTCAAGTTATGTTTATTTGTCATAGGCAGGTTAACACAAGGTTAACAGTACAATGAAATGCTCAGGATGAGAAGAATGATGATGATGATGATGAATTCAATTTATAACGCACTTTTCATTAGTGAAAATCTCAAAGCGCTACACACATTGAATGCTACACACATTCATACACCGGTAGCGGCAGACTACCATGCAAGGTGCTTTCCAGTCCTACCGGGAGCAACTCGGGGTTAAGTGTCTTGCCCAAGGACACAACGACACATGGTGTGGGGAACCGGGATTCGAACAGCCAACCTTCCGATCGGGGGACGACTGCCATTACCACTACGCCACGGCCGCCCCAAGAACCAATTTGGCTTGCAAAAACAAAGAACAAACAAACAAGAAATCCTAAAGCAAGAAATCCTAAAGCAGGGTACACAATAAAGTACAATAAAGTGTAACAGTAATTATAATATTTACAAGGTCCTAAAGAGAGATAGTAAACAGCAACATGGTAGAATATAACGGTGCAAGTAGTATTTCATGGTAATATAAGCTTATGTGCTGATATGTTGCACATAACTAACATTTATTGCGTTAGTTCCAACATGTAAAGTTAACCTTTTAAACAAAGGTCTTGCACAATCTAAGGGCTCAGAGTTTTTGTCAGGGAAGACACTCAGCTACTACCTCTCAAAATGTTGCTTCAATATTGGGTTTGTTATTAATTGAACATCATTTTCTGATTTAACTTTTATCTGTTCAGTTTAACATAAAACATCTGTGGTAACTTACTTTGATCTGTTGGCACCGGAATTAAAAAGATTGGCATCTGCAAAAAGATCGATCTGGGATCTGAGATCCTCTCTTGGGCTACTCAATGATCTTTTATCTGTTTGCTTGGGGCAGCTGTGGCTGAGCTGATCAGTTCCTCTCCACTGGGAGAGCTAGGGGGTTCGATTCAGCCAGCAGCCACATAAGTGTCTCTGTACCCCTCAATGCCTCTGATGTGTGTGTCCCATCAGAGTATGAACGTGATCCAAAGCATGAACAGCCCCTGGTTAACTCCTGAGTTAGCTGATCCTGCACAGGAGAGATCAACTTTGGGCAACAGCCAGACAGTCTGGCTCAGACACTGATTGGTTGCATTTTCGACAGCTGCAGAATCATTGTACAGCTTCCATCAAATACTTCTTATCTCAGACCTCCAAAGAGCTAAATGACACTAAAAGATTCTGGAAAACCATCAAATCCCTTTCTGGCAGCTCCCATTCAACTGACCTACCATCACAACTTGTTAACTCTGTTCCCGTGTCCAATAAGCATGAGATCCTAAATTGTTTCAACAGACATTTTGGTGCCTCTAGCTCCTTGTTTGACAATTTCTAATGGAAAACCTTCTCCTTCAAGCCAAACTTCTACAAATCATCTCTCTCCTACAAGTCAATCTTCAGTAAATCACTTCATTTTCACTGTTTTCTGTAAGTGGGGTTAACAAATTGTTAAAAGGTCTGGACCCTAGAAAATCTGCAGGCCCTGATGACCTTCCTGCTTATTTCTTAAGGCTGGCTGCTCATATCATTGCAGAACCAGTGTCCCATGTCTTTAACCTGTCCATAAGCCAAAATACCATTCTGAACACTTTGAAAACAGCTTGACGGAAGGAAAGAGACCCCATTATACTGAACAACTATGGACCAATCTCTAAACCCGTATTCTTGCTAAGGTTTTACAAAAATCGATAAACTCCCAAGTCAAGAAGTACATTTGGATTCTAATCTTACCTCCCCATCAATCTGGTTTCAGGAAACAACACTGCTTTGCTGAAGGTTTTTAATGACGTTGTTGGAGCATTGGATGCTAAGGACTATTGTGCACTATATATATATATATATATATATATATATATATATGTATATATATATATATATATATATATATATATATATATATATATATATATATACAGGTAGTCCCCGATTTACGAGCGAGATCCGTTACAACGAGGCGCTCGTAAACCGGAAATCTCGTAATTTGGAACGGTTGCCATGTCTCTCGTAAGTCCGAAATTTCGCTCGTAAATTGGAACGGTTTCGCTAGCGCGACTACAAACACTCTATTTTCATCCAAAAACTGCTTATGAGTGCATAAAAATGATCGGAAACGTGTGTCCATATGCTTAGCTAACTAACTGTGGTGAAAAAACACATGAAAACTCAGTATTTTTTGCGTTTTTTCCAAAAATTCGCCAGCTCGTAAGTCTGGAACCTCGTAGATCAGAGCGCTCGTAATTCGGGGACTACCTTATATATGTATATATATATATATATATATATATATATGTATATATATATATATATATATGTATATATTATATATATATATGTATATATATATATATATATATATATATATATATATATGTATATATATATATATATGTATATATATATATATGTAGCGCCCCCTAGCGTCTTTGGCATTAATGAGGGTGGCTAACCTGAGTTATTTAATATCAGTGGTATCTCTACCTGTAAACTCTGAATTTATATCTTAAACAACCAGTATAACACAGAAGAATAAACATATGCTTTAAACACATGAACAGTTTAATAAACAATTTAAATAAACAACAGACCACTCTTTTTATTTTACAATTAAATGAAATGATACTTTTTAACCCCTTTTTAAATAAAGAAAGGAAACTTAATGCCGGCTACTAAAAAAAATATAGTTTGGGTCGTTGCAGGCCTGATGTTGGTGCACTTGCGCTAACATCCCCCTTCAACCATGTCCCCGATCACCTGAAAACCTCCGTCTCCTGGAGGTCAGTCTCGCCGTTCCGTCTGCTTCCGTCCTCGCGTCTCTCTCTCTCAGCTGGCGAGCCGCCAACCGTTGGTGAGTCACGTGAGCGCTCGCCCCTCAACTGGCAGAGTAACGGACAGTTCTCTGCTGGCAAGCTGCCAACCGTTGGTGAGTCACGTGAGCGCTCGCCCCTCAACTGGCAGAGTAACGGACAGTTCTCTGCTGGCAAGCTGCCAACCGTTGGTGAGTCACGTGAGCGCTCGCCCCTCAACTGGCGGAGTAACGGACAGTTCTCTGCGGGGTTGCTCACCCAGTCCTCGGCGGCTGTCTCTGCTGGCTAGCCGCCAACCGTCCAACAAGTCCCGCAGCGATAGCCACTCCACTAGCGGCGTCACGGACAGTTTTCTGCGGGGTTGTCCACCCACGCAGCTCCAACCTCCACAGCTCGGCCGGAGTCCTTCTCTCCCCCTTCAACGGCTCAAACAACGGTTCAGCCAAGTGTCTCCACCACGACAGTCCCTTCACTTTCGAGGGGAGGAAAAAACTAAAAACATTCACCTTCGCGTTCCTCCTTTTATCCTCTCCCGTTCTCTACCTGCTGGCACAAGCCCCTCCCACACCTCCAAAATAAAATCCCAAACTACTTTTACAAACAGTTATTAAAACAAACAGTATTAAAAGTACATTAAACTCCAAAACTACTTTTACAAACAGTTATTAAAACAAACAATATTAAAAGTACATTAAACTCCAAACACAGTATGTTTACATGTTCTATAAAACAAACATTAAACACCATTTACTTATCCATTCATTCACTACTAAATAAAATAAATATGAACTCAAACCAGAGGGTTACACCCTCCCCCTCCTAACTGTCTGCATGTCCTCATGAGACAACTACAGTTTAGGGTCTATAAGGCTAAGACCTACACCCTAACTTAATAATGACCCCTTTATGCACGATGGTAATCGGCTGGTTCCTAGATTTCCCTGGCTCATCATAAGTCAGACGAATAACTGGTTTACGTTGTCTCTCAGATCTGGGCCTAGTTCTAAGGGTCACAGGCATCTTTTTAAGAGATCTGAGCTGGGGGTTAGACTCACTACAGGATACCTCATCATCTTCTAAACCTGGGTCGGAGTCAGAGTCCAGAGAGACAGTCAATGGGGCACCATCGAGGTTCTCATCTAGAGTTCCCACTTGGTTCTCTTCAGCTAAGAGCTCTGTCTCCTCTTCAGTATCAGTCTCTGTTTCCTTTGCACTCTCGTCCTCAGAGAAGGGTATGACCTCTGCAGATGGGTCTTGATCCATTCTCTCATCAGCCTCCTTTGACCCGTCTTCGGGTTCTACACCACCCAGGGTGGGTAAGTCCTTTGGTTGACCTTCACCATAATATTCCCGAACAGCTTCATACTCCCACTCAGAACATGAATCAGAAAAGTCCAGATCCATGGTAGGTGCTACGCCACTGTATTGACGCTTTGTGTCTTTTACTTGGAGTCGTGTTCTTGGCTTTGCAGGTGTTCTCTCTTGCTCTTGGTCCTGTGGCAACCTCATAGAGTTTCTGATAGGGAGAATGTGATTGCGGTGTATAGTTTTTACACCCCCACTTCCTCTCTCTGGCTTCACTCGGTAGACTGGGAGGTCCGGCAACTTTCCCACCACAACATAAGGGTTTGGACTCCACCGGTTCTCTAGCTTTCTCTTCCCTTTCAGTCCCAAGTTTTTTAGAAGAACCCTGTCCCCAAGGTTAATTGCCTGGAAGCACACTTGTTGGTCATAAGCTCTCTTATTCCTTTCATGTGCTTTATCAGCAGTCTTGCCGGCAAGGTCATAAGCATTCTGTAGATCTTTCTTTAGGCTGTCGACGTATTGGGAATAGTTGTTTTCTCCCGTCTCATCTGGCGATGTGCCGAAACACAGGTCAACAGGCAACCTAGCTTCCCGTCCAAACATCAGCAAATAAGGTGAGTATCCAGTGGCATCACACCTAGTACTGTTGTAGGCATGGACGACATACGGGACATGACGACTCCAGGACCCCTTCTTTTCACTACCCAAGGTAGCCAACATGGATAACAATGTCCGATTGAATCTTTCAGGTTGGGGGTCCCCTTGTGGATGATAAGGAGTGGTCCGAGATTTCCGCACCCCCAACATCCTCAACAGTTCCCGAATCAGTTGACCCAAGCAGAGTCCCAGCTGAAGTGCATCATGCTGCTACTGATCTCTGCTGGCCGATTTTTGCAGCAGCGCAGAGTCCAGCTTCTGATGGCGATCAACCGGAATCTGTCAAAACTTCGTGGGATGCTGTTGGACCTACCTGTTCAGTGGAGTCCATTATTCGTGCAGTGGGAGACGTTTTGGCCAAAGTAGAGAGACCAGGGAAAGAATACAGTGGATACCATCGCCTGCGTATATTCTCTGGCTCCCTACCCACACCACCAGGAGAAGAAACATTGGAGCAATGGTTGGAGCAGGCTCGTTGGATGGTGGATGAGAGCGAATGTTCAGCTAAAGAAAAGCGCAGACGCCTCATAGAATGTCTTCGGGGACCCGCTCTGGCGGTGGTGAAAGCCGTACATACAGCGGAGCCAGATGTCTCACCCTCCAAGTGTTTGGATGCCATCGAGAGTGCTTTTGGCACCGCTGAATCAGGTGAAGATCTGTATTTCAAGTTTCGACTACTGCAACAGGAGAAAGACGAAAAACTGTCAGACTTTCTAAGACGAGTGGAGCAGTCCCTCACCTTAATAGCTAGCAAAGGGGGGATGCAGGCCAGTCGGGTAGATGTGGCCCGGATAGAGCAACTATTAAGGGGGGCAGTATATTCCGACCTCATGTTGGTACAGCTAAAGTTGAGGGAGAGAAGGCAGAATCCTCCAAAGTTTTTAGAGTTATTAACAGAAGTTAGAGCGGAGGAAGAATATGCAGCAGCTAGGATTAAGCTTAGCTCATCTGTACAGCGGGTACAAGTTGCAGGCAGTCGTCAGACTGACATACAGTCTTTGAAAGCAGATATTAAAGAGTTGAAAACCATGTTTGCTGCTATGAAACCCAGCACTAGGCACGAAACAGATAGTGACCGATTGACGGTTCGCGAGACACAGTGTCCTGTGATAGAAAGTAGGGAAGACTCAGAAATAGTAGCTTTAAAGAAACAAGTGGAAAGACTACAGCAGAAGATGTCAGCCCAAACGGCCCAATCTTTAGATATGTCAGCTAATATGTTGCAGGTGGAACCCAAAAGACTGGGTCCTGGTAAAACACAGGGTGTTAGGACTAACAGAGGTTCAGAGGACAGCATTTGTTACAGATGTGGTGACAATGGGCATTTTTCAAATAAATGCCAAAATGCTGAGAACCAGAGTAGAGTCATTCAGAAGCTTATCCAGTCTCTCAAAAGAGCAAAAGAGCAAATGGGGGGTGCCAGGCTTGGGGAAAGCTCGCACACAGACTGCACTGTCAAGAGAAGTGAGGCAATATCAGTAGGGAACAGGGCTATTCCAAAAGGACTGATAGGTCCCACGTCAACTGTATCTGTGAGGGTGAATGGTCATGCCTGCGATGCGGTACTGGATAGTGGCTCACAGGTTACCATTATCTTTGAGGAGTGGTATAAGAAGCATTTAGCTAATGTTCAGATCTTACCAGTGTCTGGGTTGGCTATTTGGGGATTAAGTGACACCAGTTATCCCTATCTGGGGTATATTCTGGTAGAAATTGAGTTCCCTGAAACTGTAGTCGGGACTAGGGAATCACTTTCTGTGTTGGCTTTGGTCTGCCCAGGTCCCAGGACTCCAGACCAGACCCCTGTTGTTCTGGGGACTAATGCTAGTTTATTTAAGAGGTTAGCCCAGCTTTGTAGCTCGGACATTGGGGTTGATCTAGCGCAGACACTAGGTATCCGGACCAAAACTTCAGAGCAGAAGGAACTTCAGACTACAGGTGAGGAAGAGGACCTGGGCTACGTGAGATGGATAGGGCCTGGCCCACTAACCATACCAGCTGACAGCGGCTGTCGGGCCGCCTGCCAGGTGAAACTGAGACGCCCATTGGACAGGGAAGTGCTGATGGTGGACATGTCACCCAGGGGCTCACTCCCTGCAGGGGTGCTTCTCCAACCGTTAGTCTTGCCAAGTTCAGAAGTGACTGTGGATAGTTTCCCAGTTTGTATGCACAACGAGTCCGGCCGGGAAGTAATTCTCCCAGTTGGCACTGTAGTGGGACAGTTATGCGCGGTTGATATGGTAACTGCGCCCCTGAAGACAAAACCTCAGTCCGAGGGGGTGTCCAACGAGTTCAACCCTCAACTCATTAACTTTGGTGGGTCACCTATCCCAGAGCCTTGGAAAGCTAGGCTGAGAAAAAAATTAGCAGATAGAGCCAGTGTGTTCTCTTTGCATGAATGGGATGTGGGGCTTGCTAAAGGGGTAGAGCATCATATTAGGTTGTCTGACGCTCGACCCTTTAGAGAACGGTCACGTAGACTGGCGCCTGCTGACATTGAGGATGTTCGAAAACATCTGCAGGACCTTCTGAGAGAGGGTATTATAAAGGAGTCACGCAGTCCATATGCGTCTCCAATAGTTGTGGCCCGAAAGAAGAACGGCAATGTCAGAATGTGCATTGACTATAGAACCTTGAATAGTCGTACCGTGCCCGATCAGTACACTACCCCTCGCATCGATGATGCGCTCGATTCCTTGACAGGGAGCCAGTGGTTTTCGGTACTTGACTTAAGGTCGGGTTATTACCAGGTCGCCATGGCAGAGGCAGATAAAGAAAAAACAGCTTTCATCTGCCCCCTGGGGTTCTATCAGTTTGAAAGGATGCCACAGGGAGTCACCGGGGCTCCTGCAACTTTCCAGAGGCTGATGGAGCGGGCTGTGGGGGATATGAATCTGCTTAAGGTATTGGTCTACCTGGATGATTTGATAGTTTTTGGGAGGACTCTGGAGGAGCACGAGGAACGGCTTCTACAGGTTCTAGACAGGCTTAGAGAGGTTGGGCTGAAGCTGTCCTTGGACAAGTGCCAGTTCTGCCAACCAAAAGTGAAGTATGTGGGACACATAGTATCGGCGGAGGGTGTAGCCACCGATCCTGAGAAAGTAAAGGCCGTAGCTAATTGGCCGCGGCCTACTGACCTGAAGTCCCTGAGGTCTTTCCTCGGGTTCTGTGGGTACTACCGCCGATTTGTCGCAAACTACTCCAGAATCATCAGACCCCTTACAGATCTCAGCAGTGCCTCCATTTTATGTAGCGCCCCCTAGCGTCTTTGGCAGCTGGGACTCTGCTTGGGTCAACTGGTTCTCTACTTTCACACAAAACCATCAACCGGCCCAGCTTCTGGTTGTACATCCTGCCCCTCACTCTGACTCGACCCAGAATTTTTACTGTTTGTAAAGTCTCTTCTATCTGGTCTACTTCAACGCCTGGGGGAACGAGAGCCAAAACTGCACGGGTCTCGTCCAATGATTCACCCTGACACCATTCTCTTAGCCTAGTCCCCATCTCTGTATAAATAGTATTTCTTTCCATGGTCGTGCAGGATTAACTACAAACACTACTTTTACTGTGACAGGCTATTAAACTCACTACTCTGTTTTACTGCCTATGTTATTCTTACCGCTATACAAGCTGCTTAAATTCACAAAGAAAAAAAAACTAATCTCAGCAGTGCCTCCATTTTATGTAGCGCCCCCTAGCGTCTTTGGCATTAATGAGGGTGGCTAACCTGAGTTATTTAATATCAGTGGTATCTCTACCTGTAAACTCTGAATTTATATCTTAAACAACCAGTATAACACAGAAGAATAAACATATGCTTTAAACACATGAACAGTTTAATAAACAATTTAAATAAACAACAGACCACTCTTTTTATTTTACAATTAAATGAAATGATACTTTTTAACCCCTTTTTAAATAAAGAAAGGAAACTTAATGCCGGCTACTAAAAAAAATATAGTTTGGGTCGTTGCAGGCCTGATGTTGGTGCACTTGCGCTAACATCCCCCTTCAACCATGTCCCCGATCACCTGAAAACCTCCGTCTCCTGGAGGTCAGTCTCGCCGTTCCGTCTGCTTCCGTCCTCGCGTCTCTCTCTCTCAGCTGGCGAGCCGCCAACCGTTGGTGAGTCACGTGAGCGCTCGCCCCTCAACTGGCAGAGTAACGGACAGTTCTCTGCTGGCAAGCTGCCAACCGTTGGTGAGTCACGTGAGCGCTCGCCCCTCAACTGGCAGAGTAACGGACAGTTCTCTGCTGGCAAGCTGCCAACCGTTGGTGAGTCACGTGAGCGCTCGCCCCTCAACTGGCGGAGTAACGGACAGTTCTCTGCGGGGTTGCTCACCCAGTCCTCGGCGGCTGTCTCTGCTGGCTAGCCGCCAACCGTCCAACAAGTCCCGCAGCGATAGCCACTCCACTAGCGGCGTCACGGACAGTTTTCTGCGGGGTTGTCCACCCACGCAGCTCCAACCTCCACAGCTCGGCCGGAGTCCTTCTCTCCCCCTTCAACGGCTCAAACAACGGTTCAGCCAAGTGTCTCCACCACGACAGTCCCTTCACTTTCGAGGGGAGGAAAAAACTAAAACATTCACCTTCGCGTTCCTCCTTTTATCCTCTCCCGTTCTCTACCTGCTGGCACAAGCCCCTCCCACACCTCCAAAATAAAATCCCAAACTACTTTTACAAACAGTTATTAAAACAAACAGTATTAAAAGTACATTAAACTCCAAAACTACTTTTACAAACAGTTATTAAAACAAACAATATTAAAAGTACATTAAACTCCAAACACAGTATGTTTACATGTTCTATAAAACAAACATTAAACACCATTTACTTATCCATTCATTCACTACTAAATAAAATAAATATGAACTCAAACCAGAGGGTTACATATATATATATATATATATATATATATATATATATATATAATATATATATATATATATATATATATATATAATATATATATATATATATATACAGGTAGTCCCCGAGTTACGACGGAGTTCCGTTCCTACGCCCGTTCGTAACACGGATTTCGACGTAAGTCGGAAAACACATACACACTGGCCGCCCCATATACACGTACATGTACGGTACTGTACAGTTACCAAGCACTTAGTCTATCCTAACACAGTACCCTACATAATTATCAAAAAACACATACAGTACATTTGGAGCCATAATGAAGGAAAAAAAGAGTTAATTTCTTACTGGGAGCTGGTGAATTCTTCCTCCGTCTGTTAGCATGTTAGCTCGTTGCACCTCCGAGCTCTGCAGCTTCCTGCTGCTTCACGCGGTCCACAGCGTTTACAGCAAGGTCTGTTAGCATGTTAGCTCGTTTCACCTCCGGTCCAGCTCACTGTTTCGGCCGTCTGGTGACACTGCATCTTTGGTTTACGACGTAAAACCGCCGTCAGCTCAGTCAATCTACCATATTCAGTTGTAAAACCGCCGTCAACCTCTGTCCAGTAAGGTCCCCACCTCCACTGCTTTGCTGTTTGTGCCATGAAACTCAGTCCAGAGCGGGTCTCTCTCTGTGTTTTTCCACTGTGTCAAGCTACTGCTACTTCTACCGTCAAACAGGAAGTACAACCATAACTGGCTTTTCAAAATAATATATTTTTAATGAGACACGTGACGTAACCCCGAAACTCAAGGCCGTCGTAACCCGAGGACAATCTGTATATACAGTATACACACACACACA
>JBBPBX010049108.1:7100-22313 GCA_038048925.1 Garcialebias charrua
CTACACACCAAAAGCCTGCCTCCCTGCTGGAGGTGCTTTAGTGTTGATGGTTTGAGCTTTTTATACATCTAGAAAGGCATCATCAATGCAAAAAGTATAGAAAAGTTTTAGAGCAACAAATGCTCCCATTCAGTCAGAAGTCCAACAAAGAGGACTGAAGACTGACTGAGCATTACATATTTATACAGATTGAAGAAATTTTTCAAATAAAAACAGTGGAAAGTTTCAGTGTTGCTTGTTTTTCTCCAGAAAACACAAAAAAAATCCCGTTGCGACATTCAAGTCAAGGGCAAGCAGCAAAAGTTGTTGGATTTGTGGCTCTACTTGGTGAACAGATCTAAAATAGCATTTCACATTTCTCCTGCTGAATGATTAATCATCCTCGAAATAACATTTCCTCTATCCTAAAAAGGTTTTAACACACTGGCCTTCTCTTCCACAGATGCAAACCGACTCCAGCGGTTCAGAACCAGACGTGACCAACCAAACGAAGTGAGCAGCAACATACAGAGCAGCAGCTGAAATCAGCTTCTATGTTACACGCAGACCCTTCTCGTCCTCACGACTCTGCACTCTGGTCCCCTTTGCTCATATGAGTGCACTCATCTGCACACCCACATGAACACACACGCTCACTGTGTGCGTGCCAGGGCTCGTGGAAAGCCCACACTCACACAGAAACCTGGACAGAATGAGAAATGCATTCTGCTGTAAACTTTCAGCTCCTCAATCCTTCATGTTCTTTCTGTCACCGTCTCACCTCTCACAGACATATTTCACAAGCTCCAGCTCCTCTACTTATGTCTCCTATAGGTAACCTGGTCTTTTTCTTATACCCCTGACACACAGCTGGTGATGGGCGTACTAACAAGGCGAAAGAAGAAAAGACTTGGACATGCTCCAGTCTGAAGTGGCACATGAAAACAGAATGGGCTTCAATGGGCAACAGGGGTCCTCATATTCACAGACAATACAGCTCATTTGTCAAGGTGACCCAAACTGTTCTCCTGTTTCACTGTGATTAATACACATCAGTGTTTGTTTACAGAGCATCACGAAAAGACCTGCAAAGAGCTCGCCTCCTGCTCAGCACCACACCATCAGTCATTTTCTCATCATTTGCTCACCTTTTGTGTCATCTCTTTAAATCTCTTCGTCTAAAACAATGCCAACTTGCAGGCACAAGCCAGCTTTGATGCTATGCCCAAGTGACAGCTCTGATGACGGTGGATCAATAGTACATGTGACTTTTCAACACACTTTCACCAAATGGCTCTGATTTACATGACAGATGTGACAAACACCTGTTCAAGTGTTCAGATCTGCTTCCACAGCGAAAAGAAGACGAGCTTCCATTTCTTGCAAAGGCAGACCGAACTATAAAGACGTGCCCTCGTGAGATGAGACCAAGAAAGGACACACTGGCACGGTTGGTGAGTTGATGATTCATGCACGAGCCGACATGTGTTATAAATATAAACCAATAATAAAAAGCTTTGACCTGTAAATAATTAAAGGCATTTTAAACAGGAGGGTTTTTCAGAAGGGAAACACACTGGCTGCTTTAATTAGATGCAAATCAGACATGCCTGGATGCAGAATGAGAGGAAAGATATCCAAAAGCAGTAGTTATTGCTCGACTTCAGTGCCTTTTTCTGCATTTGCAATCAAGACATTAAATTCCCTAAAATAATGTTTGAACAGACGAGCGGTGTCGACGGCTTGGGAAATGGCAACCTGACCAAATGACTGATGTCAGGACGCATGTGAGCGTTTTCTTACCGTGTCAGAGTCCAGATGGGGGAATGTCAAAGAAAAGCTCAAAGCTCCCAGAGGGTGTAGAGGCGACGAAACGGGGGTGAAACAGGACTTTGCAGAGGCTGGAACACCGGCTCAAGTGTGTGTGCAGCAGCAGAGCTCCAGTTCTTCTTCTTCTTCTTTTTGGACTCTTCACTCTTTCCTCAGCATCCTCTGAGCAGCAGCTTGTGCCATCTCTCCACACACACTGATGTCTGTCAGATCAGAATGGGTGCACGCACACAAACACAAAGAGAGACACCCCCTCTCTCTCTCACACACACACACACACAGTGAGAGAGACAGCAAGGTGCTCCGTCCGTCCCCCTCCACACCAGCAGCAAGAGAGGCAGCATCAGTCTGAACAAAGAGGCAGACACAGCGCCCCAAGGAGGTGATGGGAGGGGGGTGGAAGAGAGAGAGGGGGAGACAGAGAGATGGGGGTGGGTGGTGGGAGGGGGAGCTTTACGAGACCATAATCCGATTCCTGCATAAACCTCCAACCCTGATCTGGTGTCTGTGCATAAAACTGGGAATTACAGCTGAAATCATTTGAACTCTCCGATGATGCTCAAGCCAACTTCCTCTTCTTCCCACACATTTTTCTACATGAGACCCTATACTGTCAACCTCCAGACCCTTCACTTTTATCAGGAAAGCTAAAGATCATGCCGTTTCTGAGCAACTGCAAAATGTTTGGTTGTTGCTGAGCAGATTCATGAGCACCCCAAAGCCCAGCTGCCACAGAAACATTAAATCCACCAACATCCCACTGCTGCAGCAGGGTCAGTCCAAACCAAACTGTTATTAATTTCAATACAAATAATAATAATTTAAAAAAAGTATTGCTTATGTCAGAGTGTCTGCGCTCAGCTCCTACACTGATTTCTGAGATAAAGTGAGAAGTGAAGCAGACTCCTGTTTGTAATTCATTAGGCCTCTGGTTTCTCAGGTGGTTTTGAATTATGCATTGTGTCCATTCGAACGGAGGGCTGGAGTTCAGGAATCATAATAAGGCTGCTAATCACGGTACAGTAATCTCTAAAACGATGAGGCCTTTATCAACTCTGGGTCAGTTTCATGTCTTTATTTTCAGGAGAAGCAAATCATTTTATCAAGTTGCTGTTTCAGAACGTTGTAGAACGGATGAAGCTCATTTTAAACTCATTTTGACCCAACGGTCTTTACTGTTTGGCTAAACATTGTTCAAATGTCATGTCTCTAACCCTAACCAACATGAGATGATAGTCGAACACTCTGTCATGGAGGGTGGATGGTGATATGTCATCCTTCAAGGAATGCTAGACCTTTGATTGCCGAGGAGAGACCTGGTCATTAAGATTTTTTATATTTTAGTGCAGTACATTTCCTGATGTATACAGAGCACGATAACCTATTCTGTCATTGACAGGGATGGTTTTGTATCTTCATGGGGTGCTGAAAGACTAGTCTGTGCTGATTTTACACCTCCGCTTTTCTGTAGCTCTTTACTAACAGGATGTCTGTTCATGAAAATCCTCCAACTGATCCAAGATCCTGCAGGAAAAGTTAGAATGAGAATTAGCTATTTAAATGTATTTCTTCTTTATTGGCCCTCTGTTAAAGATCATTATTCTTAAAAAGCACTTTGTGGCCAAAGCTCGTGATTCTCCTAAATGTCCTATCAGAGCTCCCCGTCTGCGGATTTACATCTGGTTTTGGAAAGTAAAATGGGAGGCAGAGCTTCCAGCCAAAATAAACCAGAAATATGCTTCTGAGGAAAAGGTAGTGAAGAACTCAGATCTGCTGAAATATCTCCATAAAGTGTGACAAGACTGACTCTGTAATTTAAACTGGGACTGGGTTTTTTCATCCCGGAGCCAAGGACATGTAGAAGTTTCATGTAACAAGTATTAGTAAATATCGTTTAGACAGTGTAGACTTACAGTTTGTGATGCTCTGATGTAAAAGTCACACGCATTATCTGATCGTATGTGGGCTGTGATGATGCAAGAGTAACGTCGGTGTGGAGAAATGCACATTTGGTTGCATCAGAAAGCATGGAATGGCACATTACAAGGAGCTGTCCTCAAGTCAGCTTTAGCGCCACATTTATTCATCCATTCAGGCACATCGACGTGCTCTTTTAGTGCTCATCTGTGTTTTTGCTTTAGAAGAATTACATGAATGTCGATTTAAAGTAACACTCTTTTAAAAATCTCCATTCCTGATGCAAGAAATTAGACAAAGCAAATCTGCTTCACGTCTCAGATCAAGTCAAATGTAATCGTGTTTAGTGTAGTGCATTCAGGGTTGTTTGTAATCCTTGACAAACATTTGTTCTCGTCTTGATTTAGTTCAGTTCAGTTTATTTGTATAGTGCTGAGTCACAACAAAAATTGTCTGAGGGCATTGGACAAAAACATTCACATACATTAAAAAAGCCGATTAGTAAAAATGATGTGTCTTCTGGGAAGTCAGCAGATTGTGTTGAATCTTCATTTTGTCGCAGTCTCCCATCCTGAGCGAGCACAAAAGCAACAGTTGAAAGGAAAAACTCATTTTTAACAGGAAGAAACCTCCAGCAGAACCAGGCTCAGGATGAGCGGACTTCTGCTTCGACCAGTTTGAGAGGACAGGAAGGAGAAACAAACGTAGAATGGCAGGTCCAGGTGTACTTTCTATCAGAGGAAAGACAAAAACATGTTAAGGATAGAAATAATTACAAAAACAAACAGGTAGAGCGAGTAAAGACAGCAGCAGAGTGAGGGAATGTGGTCATTTTGTCCTCCAGCAGTCTAAGCCTATAGCAGCATCACTAAGGGATTGCTCAGGAAACCCAAGCCGACACTATATTTACCAAAAAGGAAAGATTTAAGAATAATCTTAAAAGTATAGAATGTGTCAGCCTCATGGACAGAAACTAGAAGTTGGTTCCACAAGAGAGGAGCCTCATAACTAAAAGATAGAGGCAGGAGAACTCCGTAGTAAAAATAATAATGATTTTATTTTTACAACAAACAAGAACAAAGGTGCTGACGGGGCAGCAAAACGTACGTACAGAGAGTAGACACAGAGGGAGACAGAACATGAAGGCCTCTCAAAGGATAACACTCGGACACAGGAGGAGTGAAATGACGCAGACTTCACGCTGATGAGACAGAATGAAACACCTGGGACGACTGCAGTTACAGACAGGTGGGACAGGAGCTGGACCAAGGTTGATGAGAGCTTTAATTTTATTTTATTCTGAATTTGACAGGGAGCCAAGAAGTTTAGAAGTTCACTTTTGTGTGTCACTTTCACGAGGCAGACCGTAACAATACGAGGCTCATTCCCCGCAAAAAACACAACCACTTTCAATGATGCCCCCTGACCCAGAGAGAGTGTTTATTTCACGAGCTAACCCGTTTTACCGACAGGTTTGTTGACTTATCAGCACCGAGAGAGGAAAACAGAGACAGATGGACCCGAGGAGATTTCATGAAGCTCTCAGCAGAAACAAGGAGAATCACAGGAGCACTAAACTATTTGCTCTGAGTTTTACTGAAAAGGCCTGCAGGGCCTGCAAGAGAATCTCCTTAAGATCGTCAGCGCACCAGAATCAACATCACAGAGACAAAATGTTTACTCTACTGTTTTGTTTCGGCTTTAATTTGCTTTGGGGCTTTGCAAAAGCAGAGGTGATGCTGTGTGAACAGAATACCATTTATTTTTCTTTATTTGGGTAATTTTTTACAGCAGAAAGTGAAATTATAAATCTGAGTCTATCATGCACCAGTCACATGGCAACTGGAATTAGTCACTTTTCAGCTAAATTGAACAAAATTCAAAATGTAGCACTGTTTTCAGAAATGCATATTGCCCACTGTTTTAGACTAAGACCAGGCCTGAAATATGAAGCAGGCGGAACTAATGTTGTAACACCTTGTTGCAGCCTGAACCTATATTTTAGGATGCAAAACACAACAAATCTATTGTTTTTTCTTTTTTCTTTTTTTCTTTTACTGAGTTTACATTTGGAAAACTGTGTATTGCTAAGTTCATCAAGCTTAAAAAGATACAAGAGAGATGTCCATCACACATTTACTACAGGTAGTCCTCGGGTTACGACGGCCTCGACTTAAGACGTTTCGCGGTTACGAACGCCCTCCCATTGAAAAGCATTGTTCAAGTTACGCGGTTTATGCGCCTTTACACCAAAAAATACAGTACCGAAACTCAGCGGAAATTTACAGGAGGGAGGGGGAAGAGTAGCTTGACGCACTCAGTGGAAACTTACAGGAGACCTCATTGTTTGGACAGGCAGACCGGAGCAGAGGAGGTTAGGAAGGGCTAATATGCTAACAGACCTTACTGTAAAACTCGGGACTGCTGGACCGCGCGTGGAAAAGTACAGGAGACCTTATTGTTTGGAGCGGAGGTTTACGAGGCAGAGAGGCTACAGCTGAGCAACGAGCTAACATGCTAACAGACCTTGCTGTAAACGCTGTGGACCGCGTGAAGCAGCAGGAAGCTGCAGAGCTCGGAGGTGTAACGCGCTAACATGCTAACAGACAGAGGAAGAATTCACCAGCATACCAGTAGGTTATTAACTCTTTTTTTTCCTTCATTATGGCTCCTAAATGTATGTGTTTTTTGATAGTGCTTGGTAAAATACAGTACTGTACGTATGAGGTGCCGTTTGGACGTATTTTCTGACTTGCGTCGAAATTAGACATACGACGGCGCGTAGAAACGGAACTCGTTCCTAAGTCGGGGACTACCTGTACATTGAAGCTCTAAGTTAACCCAGCTGAGGTGAGTTTTCCTCTATACCTCAACACTCTCTTTGTTTCTAAAACTGTGAGACTGGTGTTGTCAAAAATTGGTCAGACGCTGCTGGAGCGCGTAAACTGAGTGTCTCTGACTCGCTGTTTTCTGGAAGTTAAACAATATTAACACTAAACAACATATTACTGTATGCTCCAGATAGAAGCAAAGGTGTTTCTCTGTTTCACGCTTTTTTTTATCTAAAAACTTTCAATGTTCTCTCTGTGGAAATGTCAGTTTCCCATGTTTGCATTATTTGGAACCAAATTGTGACATAATTGCTCTGTGATTAAAGTAATTTAATGAAGAATTAAATGTAAATTGTGTTTTTTGCAGTGATTATGTTGAATTTATCTAGTTTGCCTTTATTTTTATCAACTATGCAGTTTTTAAATATTCAAGTACTTTTAGCCACAGAAAAGTCTATAAATTGTTATCTTTCCAACATAATCACCCTCATAGTTTTTGTCTTTATATAAAATTGTTCTATTCAAAAAGGTGATATTTTGATAATTTGACACATGTGGTCAAAATATCTTAAAACATAATTTTTGTTAGTCAGACTGACAGAGCTCTACCTTAAAATAACTTTATTTTACTCAAAGGGATGTGAGTTTAAAGATTCAAGTTCACGCAGTGAATACTCAAGTATTTGATGCATTTTTAATATTTGGTTTTGCAGCTTGGGGCTGGGGAAATTTTTCTTTCTCCAAAGGGGGAGCCTGACAAAAGAAAAAAGTTTGAGAACCACTGGATAAGATCATCTTATGTTGACAGACGAGAGCTGTAGACTTTTGCTCAAACCTTAAAAAGGTTTGCTCAGAGCGCTCAGAGTGCATTATTAATGATTTTTATGTGCGGTTTTTATGAGAGTCTCAAAAATTGTGCCATGGGGCTCATGAAATATTTTGCTAACAGACAGACACGTTCACACAGAAAAAAAAATCCCCATTTGCATTTACATTTTGTCAGCAGGCAATAACAATCAAAGAAAACGTAATTACAGCCTGTGAACGCATCATTGCTTGAGCTTGCATGCAGACATTATTAATGAGGGACAAAAAGTGAACGTTTTTAATTTGAAACATCGATAAGGTGATTTAAAATAAAATCAAAGGTGACAGGCTCCTAAACAGAAACAGATTTTCTGTCAAGCTTTACCTCTCGGTAAAGCAGCTGTGGCTGTAGTGCAGTCATCCTCCAATGTGAGAGCTGGGGGTTCAATTCCACCAGCAGTCATATGCTGAAGTGTCCCTGGGCAAGACACTGAACGCCTCATTGCCTCCGATGTGTGTCCCATCTGTGTTTGAATATGATAAAGCTCTGATTATTCTTTATACATATCTAGTAGAGTGCTGTATGAATGTGTAAATAAGGACATAGATTGTAGTGTAAAGAGCTTTGAATATCTTGATAAGATAGAAAGGCTCTCTATGGGTACAGTCCATTGTAACATTGGTAACAAATAAAGTTATTTTCAGGCAGAGCTCTGTCAGTCTGGCTAACAAAAATGATGTTTTAAGATATTTTGACCACCTGTGTCAAATTATCAAAATATAACCTGTTTGAATAGAACAAATACATATAAAGACAAAAACTAATTATGAGGGTGACTGATTATGTTGGAAAAATAACAATTTATAGACTTTTCTGCGGTTAAAAGTACTTAAATATTTAAAAACTGCATGATAATAATAAAGGCAGATGAATTCAACAGAATCACTGCAAAAAACACAAGAGGAGGGTCCGTTGGATAGTCGAACCTCGGACTCAGGACGAGCAGTGTGGTTTTCGTCCTGGTCGTAGAACACTGGACCAGCTCTACACCCTCAGCAGGGTCCTGGAGGGTCAGCTGGCCTGGGAACGCCTTGGGATTCCCCTGGAGGAGCTGGCTGGGGAGAGGGAAGTCTGGGCCTCCTTAGGCTACTACCCCCGCGACCCGACCCCGAATAAGCGGAAGAGAATGGATGGATGGATGGATGGATGGACGGATGGATTGATGGATGGATTGATGGATGGATGGATGGATGGATGGATGGATGGATGGATGGATGGATTGATGGATGGATGGATGGATGGATGGTAATATGTAGGCTGAGGTTTGTTCTGTGCTGCCACTCCAACAGGTCCAGCTTCCTGCATGAGACTCACGATTCAGAAGCAGGTTGGCAAATGCAAATCTTTAATTGCTCTAATTATTCAGCTGTAATTTTCCATGCATGCAATAAAATTAATGAATAGTTAACGATTTAACACATCTAAGTCAGAGCATTTCCCCCTTTAATGTAATGTTCAACACTGTTGCAATTAATTTTAAAGTGATGTATTTTCAAAAAGAGGCATGGGGCAACTGCATATTTTGAGGTGTACAAAAGATAAAACAGCTGTAATCTGATTTTAAATGGACTGTATTTATATAAATGGACTATACTTAGCACATTGCTTTTTTGAAAGAAATAATGCTGAAATATTTACTCTGTTTAATTTTTCTGTACAATGGCCTTGTGAATTTTAAGATTCACTGACATATTAGCAGTCCCAGAAACAAAATGCTTGGTATCTTTGTTCTATTTTAGCAAAAAAAAAAATTGTTTTACTTTTCTACAACTGTCAAATTTTTTATGGAAGTCCATTTCTGAAAAAAAAGACACCATTTCACATTCATGAGCTGCTGAGTCATTAATAGGAAATGCTTACTCATATAACTTAGAGATTTTTTTTAACCAAAGTTGCAGAAATGGCTTTGTCAGATCCAATCTTTAAGGAATCAGAACAACGAGCCAAGAAAACTTTAACTGGTACCTTTGTCCCATTTATGTATTACTTTTTACGAGAGCGAATGTTTGGATGGTTTCATACTGTAGTATACATACTCAAACTCACATGGATGCATGTGAAAAGTGGTTTCACCCCGCTTGAGTGAAAATCAGACATGACTTTTAAAAATGTCACACCACACAGATAAACAGCCGGTCCCTCCCAGAAACAAAGCTGCAGTCTAAACACGATGCAAAAAATAAAAACGGTGCGCACTGTAGGCAGGGTAAGGCAGGTGACACAAAACAAGTTCTGTGAAGCGCTCTAAAGGTCTTAAATAGCAAAATGACACTAATAAGCCATACACGTTGTCTGAAATAATCAAGAGAGCGTAACAAAGCTTGGAGCAGCGTTTTAGCTGAGAATCAAGAGAGCGTAACAAAGCTTGGAGCAGCGTTTTAGCTGAGATGGTGGGTGTCAGCTCTTGTGCTAACGTGTTATTTGTGGTGCATGTTGTTAATGCAAAGAGATCAAAAGAGACACATAAAACCAGGGGAAACAGGATTTTTCCTTTCTATAAAACTGAATTTTATCAACTCAGTTCATGAGTCTGCTGATGGGGCGGATTTGCTTCAGCCTCCATGCTGCGTTTAAATGTTTCCAGGCTAACAGGCCCAATCTGGGTGGCAGCAGGGCAGCCGTGCAGGAAGTCACAGAGACGTGGTTGGCAGCTGACAGTGTGATTCACCATAAGGCCAGCAACAGCCTGAGCGGTTTATGATTGCAGTGCCTGTTGTTGGTGATGTTGCTTAGTGAATGAGACTTTGTTTGTGTAAAGCACCTTGATAGCAGTTTATCTGTTTTAACTGTGCTCTAAAGATGACTTGACTTGACTTCTTTTTGGACATATTTAATCTCAGGATCATAAACGCTTCATTGGGCAGAGTTGATCTTTTTTTCACAAGTCCATGACTTCATTTTGCACTCAAGTATTCTATCAGTTAGTGTTAGTAACAACCCTTTTGGCCTTAAAGGAAAAGTTCAAATGTTTAACCTGACGTGTGGAAAGGTATATAATATAATATATTTTCTTCTTTTTTCAGCTTTTCCCTCTTCAGGGGTCTCCACAGCGAGTCGTCATCCTCCATCTCACTCTGTCCTCTGTCCTCACTCCAACTACCTCATGCCCTCTTTAATTTCATCCATATATCTCCTCTTTGTCTTTTTCCTGGCAGCTGCATTTCTAACATCCTTCTACCAATATACCCACTGTCCCTCCTCTGGACATGTCCAAACCATCTCAGTCTGGCCTCCCTAACTTTATCTCCCAGTTGTTCAACATGTGCTGTACCTCTGATGATCTCATTCCTGATCTTATCCATCCTTGTCACTCCTAAGGAGAACCTCAGCATCTTCATTTCTGCCACTTCCAGTTCTTTCTCCTGTCTTTTTGTCAATGCCACTGTCTCCAGACCATACAACATAGCTGGTCTCACCACTGTCTTGTAAACTTTTCCTTTGACCTTTGCTGACACCTTTTTGTCGCAAATCGCTCCTGAAACTTTTCTCCATTCACTCCATCCTGCCTGAACTCTCTGTTTCCCTTCTTTACCACACTCCCCATTTTCCTGGGCAGTGGACCCCAAGTACTTGAAGTCCTGCACCTTTGTGATCTCTGCTCCTTGTAGCCTCACTGTTCCATCTACCTCCTCCTCATTCCTCCAACATGAACTCTGTCTTACTATGGCGGACTTTCATTCCTCTTCTTTCAAGTGCATACCTCCGTTCCACCTGTTCCCTGTTGTCACCACATATCACAATGTAATCTGCAAACATCATAGTCCATGGGGATTCCTGCCTGACCTCATCTGTTAGTCGGTCCATCACCAGAGCAAACAAGAAGGGGCTCAGAGCCGATCCTTGATGCAATCCCACCTCCACCTTGAAGCTATCTGTCACTCCTACAGCACATCTCACCACTGTCCTGCTGTCCTCATACATGTCCTGTACCAGTCTAACATACTTCTCTGCCACTCCAGATTTCCTCATGCAATACCACACCTCCTCCCTCGGCACCTTGTCACATGCTTTTTCTAAATCTCCATAGACATAATGGAGTTCTTTCTGACCCTCTCTGTACTTCTCTATCAACATCCTCAAAGTAAAGATGGTGTCTGTGGAGCTCTTTCTTGGCATGAAACCATATCAGCCATTTTCTTTGCCCACTTGATATTGATGATGCTGATGTTCATGGTCACAAAAAAACGAATGCCTATTTTAACTCCGGTGGGGTACACACTAGACAGGTTACCAGTCCACCACAGGGCCACATAGAGGCAAACCACCATCCAAACACACACTCACACCCAGGGACAATTTACAGCAACCTTCTAACCTAACTTACATGTTTTGGGACAGTGAGAGGGAACCAGTGTTCAAAGAAAACCATCAGAATCACAGGGAGAACCTGCAAACTCTACCAGAAAGACTCCAGCTGGGAGTTCAATCCAGTTCCAGTCCTGTTTCAGTGAAGTCAATTCACCAGACTTTTCTTGTTTAACATCTTTTTTTAAAGGGGTTTAAATGTAACCTTCATATGTATTTAATAAAAGTTTTATGGTTTAAAAAAAAATACACATTTTGTCTGGTTGTCATGGCGATGGTCCAGCTCTCATCACATGGTGTGAGAGCTGGCCCAAGTCTGTGAACAGCTGTGAACAGATCAAGGAAGACATTCACATCCAAAGATGACACGTTTGATCTAAAACGGGTTCAAATCTTTCCACAAATACATCAAGTGAGTGCCATCTTTTATTCAGCACGTTCAGTAAAAATCTGAAACTTGGCATAAAAAACAGGCTTCAGCTTTATGAAATGATCTTGGTTCATCCTCAATATTTTATTGGTTCATCTTTAAAACACTGAAAGCATGGATTTCTCTACATTTCATTCCTTTAAATTTTGATAACGTTTTTACAAAGTAACATTTCTACAATATAAAAAAATAGATTACAGTAAAAAGTAATATTAATTTTTAAAAAAATTGGCTTAAAGCAAATTTCACATAAGGACTGATATCATCTTGTGTCTTTATGTCAAGTTAAGGAAACCTGTGAGTTATAGGAAACCGTCAAAGTGTCTTGGTTTTCTGGAAAAATAATGAGAGTCTGAAGCAAAAAGATCATAAAAACAGACAAAAAAAGAAATCAAAGACACAAAGCAGGAGAGAACAAACAAAGCTAAAAAATCCTTAAGTAAAAATAGAAAGGTCTTAATGTGTTAGAGCTCTTTGTTTTTCACACAGACTGATACTGTTTATTCAGGTGAGGTGCTTTGATATTTTTAAAAGTATTTCATTTAGTTTTAATGTGTGTGTGTTTGAGTAAAACTGTCTTACAGTCTGTGTAAAAGCTTTAAAATCAGACTAGACGACAGCTTTAATAGCCCCAAGCTCCTCAGATAAACACACACACACGTACACACACAGAGACACGTGCACTGCTCAGAAAATTATAATCTTCCATACACTAAATTATACGCTGGCAGTTAAAACTCAGGTCATGTGTAGAGGAGCAGCTGTGAGTGTGTGAAATTCTGCAAGTTCTCATGCATGATTGGGGTGTGTGTAGAAATGACTGAAACATGTGTGTGTTTCAAATGACATGCAGCATCAGAAGTCTGTCACAGTCTGTCTTCATCCTGCACCTCATCTTCCTCTTGCTTTCATCCACTCTGTTGTGACAGCCACCGTCTTTACAGCAGCACATAAAAAATAACTTTGGAGAAATAAGCTCAAAGATTTTCAATAACTCACACACGTACACACAACCAATGGAGAAACTCAAACACACAACAATGTTATCTTTTCCACACACAGATTATTAACATGATCAATCCAGCATATATCCTTGTCTTCTTGTTTTAGCTTCAGCAATCGCCTCTGTCCATTTTCATTTCCTTCAGTAAATAGGACAATTCAAACGATAAAGCAATGTTTCAGATCTTTTAAAATGGGGTACTGTGGAGTACACTGTTAACATCTTACTTGCTGTATTTAGCTCTTTGAATGGTCTCAGCTTGAAGAAATTGAGTTTAATTCTGATGAGGTAATGTATAATCTGATAGAAGCCAAGACAAAAAGTGAATTTCAGATTATTATTATTTTTTTTTTACTAATCTTGTTTTAGTTTCAGTTTTTTCCTTTTTAAGTGGGTCAATCAACCTATTTCCTTTTCACTCCTTTATACTTATGTATTAAGCACATATATTCTGTATTTCTAATTATTTTAAATTTATTGTCAGTTGTTTCTCTAAGTTCTCTTGACTCCAGCTCATTGAATACCTGCTCCTTATCTGTGAATTAACCCAGCTGCACTCACTCGATAATCACCCCCTCAAAAATATAAATACGGTAATGCAATATAAAATAAATAATAGTTACAGTATTGGTTTCTCCACATGGTTGCCAGCTCATACTGTTTTCCTGTAGTCAGCTTCTGATCATCTTTTGTTCGTCTGTTTGATTTGACTTGCCAAACTTAAAATGTGCTGTTTTTGTCACGATCAGCATAGTGTTGAATCCAGATGCAGACAGCACTTCAGGGAAACTCGAGGATAAAATAAATGACTCGTTTATTAAACTTCAGAATACAAAATCAAAAAGCGTACACGGCAGCGTACACTTCCAAAACCAAGGACAGGGGGAGCAGCAGAGGAAGCTGAACATGACAGCTGGGAAACACAATCCACGGACGAGGAACAAACAAAATTAGACATTATTTAAAGGGACACTAACGAGACAATGATGAACACCTGGGGTGATTAGGATTGGGGACAGATGAAGGTAACAGACTGAGGAAAGGTACTGTAGCTGACAGAGGGAGAAATGAGAAATGACACAGGAAGACAGGAGCAATTAAAACACAAGTACTGTAATAGAAACAAATATGACAGTTTTATTACGATTGCTCACTCCACAGAGTTTAGTTGACAGCTTATGGTTGATCTTATGATATTTCTGTCTGTTACGAGGCACATACCACAGTGTGGTTAGCCTTTGCTGGTGACTTCTTGAAATGTGAAAATGAAATGGATGAACACATTATATATAATGTGCAACAGTCTAGCTTCAAGGGCCTGGCATACTCCATCTAAAGCCGAGCAGTCAACTTGTGGTCGCGTGGTTGCAGGACATTTGGTTTTTGCACACACCTTTCATCGTCCACAAGACACACGTCACAAACCCCTCCCACCACAGTATACGTCACCGCAGGGTTTCTTCCCATCAGAGTCTCCACTCTGTCCCTGAATCCACCATTTGATCATAAATCTATCACGAAGAAAGCACCACACTTTTCAGCAGACAGACTCCTCCATACATAATGTCTGCACAATCTCCACTATAACCATCACTGCTCCTAACAAACGCAACAAGTTTTAAATACATGCCGACCTCTGCTAAAACACACACTCTGCCTATAATACTGTATTGTAAATAGTCTGCCATTCTCAGTATTTCAATACATATTGAATATTATTATTGATATTGTTTATCTTATTTCTTTATATATTGTTTTTAACATTTAGGAACTTTTTGTGTGAATTCTTTTACCTGTTGCTGCTGTTACACTTAATTTCCCATCCGTGGGATAATAAAGACTGTTTCTATTCTATTCTAATCTATTCTATTCTATTTTATCCACAAGTTTTTGGCCATTTGACTAATTTAATGTGTTTGAAGAGTCGTACAGATGAATGTCCGAGAGCTTTTCCACGTTGATGAACATGCCCACAAACTAAGTTCTGCCACACAATACTTGGCACATATTCCTTTGAGAAAAGTTCAGCTTGTGCCTTGTGTTTAGGAGT
>JBBPBX010049109.1:0-25486 GCA_038048925.1 Garcialebias charrua
AAATAGCTTAATCTTTTAAAAATTAGCTGAAAGGAGCATAATGATCTGAAATTAGCATGAATAAGTCAGTAGAAGTACAACAATGTTGAAGTAAGCTGCATTAAGCTGAAAAGATTGCAAAGTCATTGAAGAAACAGCTGAAAGTAGCTGAAAGTAGCCGAAATATTTTTTTTAAATGTACAAGGTAGCTGAAGGAAGCTGAGTTGGTCCAAAATGTGAAAGGAGTAGTGAAATATTGTAATGAGTTCCAAAGATATCAAGGATGCAAAATGAGCTCATTGAGTTCATTTGAGCTCCATTCATTTTCAATGGGAAAAAAATGGCCGAAAAGGCTGAATATTTCAAAAAGCTAAAGTTGCACCAATACCAAAAGTCATAGCCATCATGTCCTAAATGAGCTGAACATTTTGATATATGAATTGTTGAAATAGCACAAAAACTGTAGGAGGAGTAGCGTGCCAAAAAACGTACGGAATCAGGATAGTAACAGATGTAATTGTAACACTAGAAAAACCGCATTTCCTGCGAAAATGCACGTGTGAATGCCTTAGCGCCGCTCCGCCCTTCTCGTGGCGACCGCGGGAAGTCGAGCTGGTCCACCCTGAAACACTCTCGTGCCTTTCCCGTGCCCGTTCGGCACCCAATGCGTGCACCCAATTTGGTCCACATTCCAAAATGGCCGCCTTCCCATTTATCGTACAACGTTGACGCCAGAGGGTTTTCTGTGCGTCTTGGTGAATTGGACAAGTGTACCAAATTTCATGATCCTACGTGAAACTAAGGCCAATGCGGAGGGTAGTTTGAAATTTTCTAGGTGGCGCTCTTGAGCCGTTTCTTTTGAAATTTTGGTCACGCCCCCAAAATATGTAATTGTTCACCAGTCCTGATGAGTCTGCCAATTTTGGTGAGTTTTGGGATATGATAAAGCTCCCAAAAGACCAAACGTATTGTGACGGCGTTACGTCTGATTCGCCACATCGCCACGCCCACATGCTCCACCCAAAACAACCAGTCGTGGAAAGCTTGTTACAGCAACATGTCTTCGGTCACTGGACAGACCGTCACGCTGATTAGGTAACAGGTGTCCGATCGGGATGTTCAATGTACAACTGTACACTTCCTGTTGTGAGGGGGCGTGGCTTAATTATTGTCATGATTTGACCATTCAGTATTGCAGGGGACCGGATGTGGGTCAATCACTGAAGGTTTGATGTATTAGACAGTTTTCGTGTAGGTGCTATTAGTGTTTCGTTTGTGACGGCGTTACGTCTGATTCGCCACATCGCCACGCCCACATGCTCCACCCAAAACGGTCAGTGTTGGAAAGCTTGTTACAGCAACATGTCTTTGGTCACTGGACAGACCGTCACGCTGATTAGGTAACAGGTGTCCGATCGGGACGTTCAATGTACAACTGTACACTTCCTGTTGTGAGGGGGCGTGGCTTAATTAATGTCATGATTTGACCATTCAGTATTGCAGGGGACCGGTTGTGGGTCAATCACTGAAGGTTTGATGTATTAGACAGTTTTCGTGTAGGTGCTATTAGTGTTTCGTTTTTCATGGCGAGATGCCTAACTTTGAGGCCAGGCCACGCCCCTTCAGCATGTATGAAAACGCGAGGTTTTGATAAATTTTTACTCCCCCATGTCTGAATGATGAGTCTGCCAAATTTAGTGAGTTTTAGGATATGATAAAGCCCCCAAAAGGAAATTTCATTTTAGCTCCATTCATTTTCAATGGGAAAAAAATGGCCGAAAAGGCTTCATATCTCTAAAAGCGAAAGTTGCAGCAGTACCAAAAGTCATAGCTGGATTGTCCTGAGCCAGCTGAACATTTTGATATATGAATTGTTGAAATGGCACAAAAACTGTAGGAGGAGTAGGATGCCAAAAAACGTACGGACGGAAGATAGTAACTATAATAAATATAAACACAATCTCTATAGTGTGAATGCCTTGTTGGCATTCACACAACTAGATTGCATTTCCTGAGAAAATGCATGTGTGAATGCCAAAATGGCCGCTTCACCTATTTTGCATGTTCAATCAAAACGGCCGCTTCACCTAATATGCTTGTTAAATCAAAATGGCTACCTCACCTACTTTAATTGTAGAACCAAAATGGCAACAATACATGCATTGACTTACTTTGCAAGGCAAGTAACTGCCTTGTATATTGAACCAAAATGGCGGCCTCACCTAATTTGCATGTTCAATCAAAATGGCTGCTTCACCTAATGTATGTTAGAGATGGTCCATAGCTACAACCTCACCAAATTTCAGCTCTCTATGAATAAAGATGGCTGAGTTAAAGCCATTTGAAAGTAACATTGGCAGCCATCAGCTGAAATTGGTCAAAAACAGCTGAACAACAGCTAAAACAAGCAGAAAATATCTTAAATTACCAGAAGGAAGTTGGTAGAACATGGTTTTGCTGAATTAGGCTGAAAAAAGTTGGATTGATTAAAAAAAATTGTTGAAATAGCTGAAAAAGCTGAAATTTGCATAAACAGCTAAATAGTAGCTAAAATAGCAAAAATATCTTAATCTTTCAAAAATTTGCTGAAAGGAGCATAATGATCATAAGTCAGTATAAGTACAACAATGTTGAAGTAAGCTGCATTAAGCTGAAAAGATCGCAAAGTCGTTGTAGAAACAGTTGAAATTAGCTGAAAGTAGCCGAAATATTTTTAAAAAATGTACAAGGTAGCTGAAGGAAGTTGAGTTGGTCCAAAATGTGAAAGGAGTAGTGAAATATTGTAATGAGTTCCAAAGATATCAAGGATGTAAAATGAGCTCATTGAGTTCATTTGAGCTCCATTCATTTTCAATGGGAAAAAAATGGCCGAAAAGGCTGAATATTTCAAAAAGCTAAAGTTGCACCAATACCAAAAGTCATAGCCATCATGTCCTGAATGAGCTGAACATTTTGATATATGAATTGTTGAAATAGCACAAAAACTGTAGGAGGAGTAGCGTGCCAAAAAACGTACGGAATCAGGATAGTAACAGATGTAATTGTAACACTAGAAAATTTGCATTTCCTGCGAAAATGCACGTGTGAATGCCTTAGCGCCGCTCCGCCCTTCTTGTGGCGCCCGCGGGAAGTCGAGCTAGTTCACCCTGAAACACTCTCGTGCCTTTCCCGTACCCATTGGGCACCCAATGCGTGCACCTAATTTGGTCCACATTCCAAAATGGCCGCCTTCCCATTTATCGTATTACGTTGACGCCAGAGGGTTTTCTGTGCGTCTTGGTGAATTGGACAAGTGTACCAAATTTCATGATCCTACGTGAAACTAAGGCCAATGCGGAGGGTAGTTTGAAATATTCTAGGTGGCGCTCTTGAGCCGTTTCTTTTGCAATTTTGGCCACGCCCCCAAAATATGTAATTTTTCACCAGTCCTGACGAGTCTGCCAAATTTGGTGAGTTTTGGGATATGATAAAGCTCCCAAAAGGCCAAACGTATTGTGACGGCGTTACGTCTGATTCGCCACATCGCCACGCCCACATGCTCCACCCAAAACGGTCAGTGTTGGAAAGCTTGTTAGACCAACATGTCTTCGGTCACTGGACACACCGTCACGCTGATTAGGTAACAGGTGTCCGATCGGGACGTTCAATGTACAACTGTACACTTCCTGTTGTGAGGGGGCGTGGCTTAATTAATGTCATGATTTGACCATTCAGTATTGCAGGGGACCGGATGTGGGTCAATCACTGAAGGTTTGATGTATTATACAGTTTTCGTGTAGGTGCTATTAGTGTTTCGTTTGTGACGGCGTTACGTCTGATTCGCCACATTGCCACGCCCACATGCTCCACCCAAAACGGTCAGTGTTGGAAAGCTTGTTACAGCAACATGTCTTCGGTCACTGGACAGACCGTCACGCTGATTAGGTAACAGGTGTCCGATCGGGATGTTCAATGTACAACTGTACACTTCCTGTTGTGAGGGGGCGTGGCTTAATTATTGTCATGATTTGACCATTCAGTATTGCAGGGGACCGGATGTGGGTCAATCACTGAAGGTTTGATGTATTAGACTGTTTTCGTGTAGGTGCTATTAGTGTTTCGTTTGTGACGGCGTGACGGCTGATTCGCCACATCGCCACGCCCACATGCTCCACCCAAAACGGTCAGTGTTGGAAAGCTTGTTACAGCAACATGTCTTCGGTCACTGGACAGACCGTCCCGCTGATTAGGTAACAGGTGTCCGATCGGGACGTTCAATGTATAACTGTACACTTCCTGTTGTGAGGGGGCGTGGCTTAATTAATGTCATGATTTGACCATTCAGTATTGCAGGGGAGTGGTTGTGGGTCAATCACTGAAGGTTTGATGTATTAGACGGTTTTCGTGTAGGTGCTATTAGTGTTTCGTTTTTCATGGCGAGATACCTAACTTTGAGGCCAGGCCACGCCCCTTCAGCATATATGAAAATGCGAGGTTTTGATCATTTGTTACTCCTGCATGTCTGAGTGATGAGTCTGCCAAATTTGGTGAGTTTTAGGGTATGATAAAGCCCCCAAAAGACCATTTCATTTTAGCTCCATTCATTTTCAATGGGAAAAAAATGGCCGAAAAGGCTAAATAATTCAAAAAGCTAAAGTTGCAGCATTACCAAAAGTCATAGCCGGATTGTCCTGAGCGAGCTGGACATTTTGATATATGAATTGTTGAAATGGCACCAAAACTGTGCGAGTAGTTACATGCCAAAAAACGTACGGAATGAAGATAGTAACTATAAATATAAACACAATCTCTATAGTGTGAATGCCTTGTTGGCATTCACACAACTAGAAAAACCGCATTTCCTACGAAAATGCACGTGTGAATGCCTTAGCGCCGCTCCGCCCTTCTCGCGGCGACCGCGGGAAGTCGAGCTGGTCCACCCCGAAACACTCTCGTGCCTTTCCCGTACCCGTTCGGCACCTAGTGCGTGCACTCAATTTGGTCCACATTCCAAAATGGCCGCCTTCCCATTTATCGTACAACGTTGACGCCAGAGGGTTTTCTGTGCGTCTTGGTGAATTGGACAAGTGTACCAAATTTCATGATCCTACGTGAAACTAAGGCCAATGCGGAGGGTAGTTTGAAATTTTCTAGGTGGCGCTCTTGAGCCCTTTCTGTTGCAATTTTGGCCACGCCCCCAAAATATGTAATTTTTCACCAGTCCTGACGAGTCTGCCAAATTTGGTGAGTTTTGGGATATGATAAAGCTCCCAAAAGGCCAAACGTATTGTGACGGCGTTACGTCTGATTCGCCACATCGCCACGCCCACATGCTCCACCCAAAACAACCAGTCGTGGAAAGCTTGTTACAGCAACATGTCTTCGGTCACTGGACAGACCGTCACGCTGATTAGGTAACAGGTGTCCGATCGGGATGTTCAATGTACAACTGTACACTTCCTGTTGTGAGGGGGCGTGGCTTAATTATTGTCATGATTTGACCATTCAGTATTGCAGGGGACCGGATGTGGGTCAATCACTGAAGGTTTGATGTATTAGACTGTTTTCGTGTAGGTGCTATTAGTGTTTCGTTTGTGACGGCGTGACGGCTGATTCGCCACATCGCCACGCCCACATGCTCCACCCAAAACGGTCAGTGTTGGAAAGCTTGTTACAGCAACATGTCTTCGGTCACTGGACAGACCGTCCCGCTGATTAGGTAACAGGTGTCCGATCGGGACGTTCAATGTATAACTGTACACTTCCTGTTGTGAGGGGGCGTGGCTTAATTAATGTCATGATTTGACCATTCAGTATTGCAGGGGAGTGGTTGTGGGTCAATCACTGAAGGTTTGATGTATTAGACGGTTTTCGTGTAGGTGCTATTAGTGTTTCGTTTTTCATGGCGAGATGCCTAACTTTGAGGCCAGGCCACGCCCCTTCAGCATATATGAAAATGCGAGGTTTTGATCATTTGTTACTCCTGCATGTCTGAGTGATGAGTCTGCCAAATTTGGTGAGTTTTAGGGTATGATAAAGCCCCCAAAAGACCATTTCATTTTAGCTCCATTCATTTTCAATGGGAAAAAAATGGCCGAAAAGGCTTAATATTTCAAAAAGCGCAACTTGCAGCATTACCAAAAGTCATAGCTGGATTGTCCTGAACGAGCTGAACATTTTGATATATGAATCGTTGAAATGGCACAAATACTCTAGGAGGAGTAGCGTGCCAAAAAACGTACGGACGGAAGATAGTAACTATAATAATAACTAGAAAATTTGCATTTCCTGCGAAAATGCACGTGTGAATGCCTTAGCGCCGCTCCGCCCTTCTTGTGGCGCCCGCGGGAAGTCGAGCTAGTTCACCCTGAAACACTCTCGTGCCTTTCCCGTACCCATTGGGCACCCAATGCGTGCACCCAATTTGGTCCACATTCCAAAATGGCCGCCTTCCCATTTATCGTATTACGTTGACGCCAGAGGGTTTTCTGTGCGTCTTGGTGAATTGGACAAGTGTACCAAATTTCATGATCCTACGTGAAACTAAGGCCAATGCGGAGGGTAGTTTGAAATATTCTAGCGTCTAAGGCCAATGCGGAGGGTAGTTTGAAATATTCTAGGTGGCGCTCTTGAGCCGTTTCTTTTGCAATTTTGGCCACGCCCCCAAAATATGTAATTTTTCACCAGTCCTGACGAGTCTGCCAAATTTGGTGAGTTTTGGGATATGATAAAGCTCCCAAAAGGCCAAACGTATTGTGACGGCGTTACGTCTGATTCGCCACATCGCCACGCCCACATGCTCCACCCAAAACGGTCAGTGTTGGAAAGCTTGTTACAGCAACATGTCTTCGGTCACTGGACAGACCGTCACGCTGATTAGGTAACAGGTGTCCGATCGGGATGTTCAATGTACAACTGTACACTTCCTGTTGTGAGGGGGCGTGGCTTAATTATTGTCATGATTTGACCATTCAGTATTGCAGGGGACCGGATGTGGGTCAATCACTGAAGGTTTGATGTATTAGACTGTTTTCGTGTAGGTGCTATTAGTGTTTCGTTTGTGACGGCGTGACGGCTGATTCGCCACATCGCCACGCCCACATGCTCCACCCAAAACGGTCAGTGTTGGAAAGCTTGTTACAGCAACATGTCTTCGGTCACTGGACAGACCGTCCCGCTGATTAGGTAACAGGTGTCCGATCGGGACGTTCAATGTATAACTGTACACTTCCTGTTGTGAGGGGGCGTGGCTTAATTAATGTCATGATTTGACCATTCAGTATTGCAGGGGAGTGGTTGTGGGTCAATCACTGAAGGTTTGATGTATTAGACGGTTTTCGTGTAGGTGCTATTAGTGTTTCGTTTTTCATGGCGAGATACCTAACTTTGAGGCCAGGCCACGCCCCTTCAGCATATATGAAAATGCGAGGTTTTGATCATTTGTTACTCCTGCATGTCTGAGTGATGAGTCTGCCAAATTTGGTGAGTTTTAGGGTATGATAAAGCCCCCAAAAGACCATTTCATTTTAGCTCCATTCATTTTCAATGGGAAAAAAATGGCCGAAAAGGCTTAATATTTCAAAAAGCGCAACTTGCAGCATTACCAAAAGTCATAGCTGGATTGTCCTGAACGAGCTGAACATTTTGATATATGAATCGTTGAAATGGCACAAATACTCTAGGAGGAGTAGCGTGCCAAAAAACGTACGGACGGAAGATAGTAACTATAAATATAAACACAATCTCTATAGTGTGAATGCCTTGTTGGCATTCACACAAATATAAACACAATCTCTATAGTGTGAATGCCTTGTTGGCATTCACACAACTAGAAAAACCGCATTTCCTGCGAAAATGCACGTGTGAATGCCTTAGCGCCGCTCCGCCCTTCTCGCGGCGACCGCGGGAAGTCGAGCTGGTCCACCCTGAAACACTCTCGTGCCTTTCCCGTGCCCGTTCGGCACCCAATGCGTGCACCCGATTTGGTCCACATTCCAAAATGGCCGCCTTCCCATTTATCGTACAACGTTGACGCCAGAGGGTTTTCTGTGCGTCTTGGTGAATTGGACAAGTGTACCAAATTTCATGATCCTACGTGAAACTAAGGCCAATGCGGAGGGTAGTTTTAAATTTTCTAGGTGGCGCTCTTGAGCCGTTTCTTTTGAAATTTTGGCCACGCCCCCAAAATATGTAATCGTTCACCAGTCCTGATGAGTCTGCCAAATTTGGTGAGTTTTGGGATATGATAAAGCTCCCAAAAGGCCAAACGTATTGTGACGGCGTTACGTCTGATTCGCCACATCGCCACGCCCACATGCTCCACCCAAAACGGTCAGTGTTGGAAAGCTTGTTATGGCAACATGTCTTTGGTCACTGGACAGACCGTCATGCTGATTAGGTAACAGGTGTCCGATCGGGAGCTTCAATGTACAACTGTACACTTCCTGTTGTGAGGGGGCGTGGCTTAATTATTGTCATGATTTGACCATTCAGTATTGCAAGGGACCGGATGTGGGTCAATCATTGAAGGTTTGATGTATTAGACAGTTTTCGTGTAGGTGCTATTAGTGTTTCGTTTGTGACGGCGTTACGTCTGATTCGCCACATTGCCACGCCCACATGCTCCACCCAAAACGGTCAGTGTTGGAAACCTTGTTACAGCACCATGTCTTTGGTCGCTGGACAGACCGTCACGCTGATTAGGTAACAGGTGTCCGATCGGGACGTTCAATGTACAACTGTACACTTCCTGTTGTGAGGGGGCGTGGCTTAATTAATGTCATGATTTGACCATTCAGTATTATAGGGGACTGCTTGTGGGTCAATCACTGAAGGTTTGATGTATTAGACAGTTTTCGTGTAGGTGCTATTAGTGTTTCGTTTTTCATGGCGAGATACCTAACTTTGAGGCCAGGCCACGCCCCTTTAGCATATATGAAAACGTGAGATTTTGATCATTTTTTACTCCCCCATGTCTGAGTGATGAGTCTGCCAAATTTGATGAGATTTAGGATATGATAAATCCTCCAAAAGGCCATTTCATTTTAGCTCCATTCATTTTCAATGGGGAAAAAATGGCCGAAAAGGCTTAATAATTCAAAAAGCGAAAGTTGCAGCATTACCAAAAGTCATAGCTGGATTGTCCTGAACGAGCTGAACATTTTGATATATGAATTGTTGAAATGGCACAAAAACTCTAGGAGGAGTAGCGTGCCAAAAAACGTACGGACGGAAGATAGTAACATGCGAGAATAATAAATATAAACACAATCTCTATAGTGTGAATGCCTTGTTGGCATTCACACAAATATAAACACAATCACTATAGTGTGAATGCCTATGTGGCATTCACACAACTAGATTGCATTTCCTGAGAAAATGCATGTGTGAATGCCAAAATGGCCGCTTCACCCAACTTGCATGTTCAATCAAAATGGCCGCTTTACCTAATGTGCTTATTAAATCAAAATGGCTAACTTGTCTACTTAAATTGTAGAACCAAAATGGTAACAATACATCCATTGACTTACTTCGCAAGGCAATTAACTGCCTTGTATATTGAACCAAAATGGCCACTTCACCTAATTTGCATATTCAATCAAAATGGCCGCTTCACCTAATGCATGATAAAGTATGTCCATAGCTACAACCTCACCAAATTTCGGCTCTCTATGAAAAAAGATGGCCGAGTTAAAGCAATTTGAAAGAGCGTTGGCAGCCATCAGCTGAAATTGGTCAAAAACAGCTGAACAACAGCTAAAACAAGCAGAAAATATCTTAAATTACCAGAAGGAAGTTGGTAGAACATGGTTTTGCTGAATTAGGCTGAAAAAAGTTGGATTGATTAAAAAAAATTGTTTGAAATAGCTGAAAAAGGTGAAATTTGCATAAACAGCTAAATAGTAGCTAAAATAGCAAAAATATCCTAATCTTCCAAAAATTAGCTGAAAGGAGCATAATGATCTGAAATTAGCATAAATAAGTCAGTAGAAGTATAAAAATGTTGAAGTAAGCTGCATTAAGCTGAAAAGATCGCAAAATCGTTGAAGAAACAGCTGGAATTAGCTGAAAGTAGCCAAAATATTTTTTAAAAATGTACAAGGTAGCTGAAGGAAGCTAAGTTGGTCCAAAATGTGAAAAGAGTAGTGAAATATTGTAATGAGTTCCAAAGATATCAAGGATGTAAAATGAGCTCATAGAGTTCATTTGAGCTCCATTCATTTTCAATGGGAAAAAAATGGCCGAAAAGGCTAAATATTTCAAAAAGCTAAAGTTGCACCAATACCAAAAGTCATAGCCATCATGTCCTAAATGAGCTGAACATTTTGATATATGAATTGTTGAAATAGCACAAAAACTGTAGGAGGAGTAGCGTGCCAAAAAACGTACGGAATCAGGATAGTAACAGATGTAATTGTAACACTAGAAAAACCGCATTTCCTACGAAAATGCACGTGTGAATGCCTTAGCGCCGCTCCGCCCTTCTCGCGGCGACCGCGGGAAGTCGAGCTGGTCCACCCCGAAACACTCTCGTGCCTTTCCCGTACCCGTTCGGCACCCAGTGCGTGCACTCAATTTGGTCCACATTCCAAAATGGCCGCCTTCCCATTTATCGTACAACGTTGACGCCAGAGGGTTTTCTGTGCGTCTTGGTGAATTGGACAAGTGTACCAAATTTCATGATCCTACGTGAAACTAAGGCCAATGCGGAGGGTAGTTTGAAATATTCTAGGTGGCGCTCTTGAGCCCTTTCTGTTGCAATTTTGGCCACGCCCCCAAAATATGTAATTTTTCACCAGTCCTGACGAGTCTGCCAAATTTGGTGAGTTTTGGGATATGATAAAGCTCCCAAAAGGCCAAACGTATTGTGACGGCGTTACGTCTGATTCGCCACATCGCCACGCCCACATGCTCCACCCAAAACGGTCAGTGTTGGAAAGCTTGTTACAGACCAACATGTCTTCGGTCACTGGACACACCGTCACGCTGATTAGGTAACAGGTGTCCGATCGGGACGTTCAATGTACAACTGTACACTTCCTGTTGTGAGGGGGCGTGGCTTAATTAATGTCATGATTTGACCATTCAGTATTGCAGGGGACCGGATGTGGGTCAATCACTGAAGGTTTGATGTATTATACAGTTTTCGTGTAGGTGCTATTAGTGTTTCGTTTGTGACGGCGTTACGTCTGATTCGCCACATTGCCACGCCCACATGCTCCACCCAAAACGGTCAGTGTTGGAAAGCTTGTTACAGCAACATGTCTTCGGTCACTGGACAGACCGTCACGCTGATTAGGTAACAGGTGTCCGATCGGGATGTTCAATGTACAACTGTACACTTCCTGTTGTGAGGGGGCGTGGCTTAATTATTGTCATGATTTGACCATTCAGTATTGCAGGGGACCAGATGTGGGTCAATCACTGAAGGTTTGATGTATTAGACTGTTTTCGTGTAGGTGCTATTAGTGTTTCGTTTGTGACGGCGTGACGGCTGATTCGCCACATCGCCACGCCCACATGCTCCACCCAAAACGGTCAGTGTTGGAAAGCTTGTTACAGCAACATGTCTTCGGTCACTGGACAGACCGTCCCGCTGATTAGGTAACAGGTGTCCGATCGGGACGTTCAATGTATAACTGTACACTTCCTGTTGTGAGGGGGCGTGGCTTAATTAATGTCATGATTTGACCATTCAGTATTGCAGGGGAGTGGTTGTGGGTCAATCACTGAAGGTTTGATGTATTAGACGGTTTTCGTGTAGGTGCTATTAGTGTTTCGTTTTTCATGGCGAGATACCTAACTTTGAGGCCAGGCCACGCCCCTTCAGCATATATGAAAATGCGAGGTTTTGATCATTTGTTACTCCTGCATGTCTGAGTGATGAGTCTGCCAAATTTGGTGAGTTTTAGGGTATGATAAAGCCCCCAAAAGACCATTTCATTTTAGCTCCATTCATTTTCAATGGGAAAAAAATGGCCGAAAAGGCTTAATATTTCAAAAAGCGCAACTTGCAGCATTACCAAAAGTCATAGCTGGATTGTCCTGAACGAGCTGAACATTTTGATATATGAATCGTTGAAATGGCACAAATACTCTAGGAGGAGTAGCGTGCCAAAAAACGTACGGACGGAAGATAGTAACTATAACTAGAAAATTTGCATTTCCTACGAAAATGCACGTGTGAATGCCTTAGCGCCGCTCCGCCCTTCTCGTGGCGACCGCGGGAAGTCGAGCTAGTCCACCCTGAAACACTCTCGTGCCTTTCCCGTACCCGTTCGGCACCCAATGTATGCACCCAATTTGGTCCACATTCCAAAATGGCCGCCTTCCCATTTATCGTACAATGTTGATGCCAGAGGGTTTTCTGTACGTCTTTGTGAATTGGACAAGTGTACCAAATTTCATGATCCTACGTGAAACTAAGGCCAATGCGGAGGGTAGTTTGAAATATTCTAGGTGGCGCTCTTGAGCCGTTTCTGTTGCAATTTTGGCCACGCCCCCAAAATATGTAATTTTTCACCAGTCCTGACGAGTCTGCCAAATTTGGTGAGTTTTGGGATATGATAAAGCTCCCAAAAGGCCAAACGTATTGTGACGGCGTTACGTCTGATTCGCCACATCGCCACGCCCACATGCTCCACCCAAAACGGTCAGTGTTGGAAAGCTTGTTACATCAACATGTCTTTGGTCACTGGAAAGACCGTCATGCTGATTAGGTAACAGGTGTCCGATCGGGACCTTCAATGTACAACTGTACACTTCCTGTTGTGAGGGGGCGTGGCTTAATTAATGTCATGATTTGACCATTCAGTATTGCAGGGGACCGGATGTGGGTCAATCACTGAAGGTTTGATGTATTAGACAGTTTTCGTGTAGGTGCTATTAGTGTTTCGTTTGTGACGGCGTTACGTCTGATTCGCCACGTCGCCACGCCCACATGCTCCACCCAAAACGGTCAGTGTTGGAAAGCTTGTTACAGCAACATGTCTTCGGTCACTGGACAGACCGTCCCGCTGATTAGGTAACAGGTGTCCGATCGGGACCTTCAATGTACAACTGTACACTTCCTGTTGTGAGGGGGCGTGGCTTAATTAATGTCATGATTTGACCATTCAGTATTGTAGGGGACCGGTTGTGGGTCAATCACTGAAGGTTTGATGTATTAGACAGTTTTCTTGTAGGTGCTATTAGTGTTTCGTTTTTCATGGCGAGATACCTAACTTTGAGGCCTGGCCACGCCCCTTCAGCATATATGAAAATGCGAGGTTTTGATAAATCTTTACTCCCCCATGTCTGAATGATGAGTCTGCCAAATTTGGTGAGTTTTAGGATACGATAAAGCCCCCAAAAGGCCATTTCATTTTAGCTCCATTCATTTTCAATGGGAAAAAAATGGCCGAAAAGGCTAAATATCTCAAAAAGCTAAAGTTGCACCATTACCAAAAGTCATAGCTGGATTGTCCTGAACGAGCTGAACATTTTGATATATGATATGTTGAAATGGCACGAAAACTGTAGGAGGAGTAGGACGCCAAAAAACGTACGGACGGAAGATAGTAACATATAAGAATAATAATAATAATAATAAATATAAACACAATCTCTATAGTGTGAATGCCTTGTTGGCATTCACACAACTAGAAAAACCGCATTTCCTACGAAAATGCACGTGTGAATGCCTTAGCGCCGCTCCGCCCTTCTCGCGGCGACCGCGGGAAGTCCAGCTGGTCCACCCCGAAACACTCTCGTGCCTTTCCCGTACCCGTTCGGCACCCAATGCACGCACCCAATTTGGTCCACATTCCAAAATGGCCGCCTTCCCATTTATCGTACAACGTTGACGCCAGAGGGTTTTCTGTGCGTCTTGGTGAATTGGACAAGTGTACCAAATTTCATGATCCTACGTGAAACTAAGGCCAATGCGGAGGGTAGTTTGAAATATTCTAGGTGGCGCTCTTGAGCCCTTTCTGTTGCAATTTTGGCCACGCCCCCAAAATATGTAATTTTTCACCAGTCCTGACGAGTCTGCCAAATTTGGTGAGTTTTGGGATATGATAAAGCTCCCAAAAGGCCAAACGTATTGTGACGGCGTTACGTCTGATTCGCCACATCGCCACGCCCACATGCTCCACCCAAAACAACCAGTCGTGGAAAGCTTGTTACAGCAACATGTCTTCGGTCACTGGACAGACCGTCACGCTGATTAGGTAACAGGTGTCCGATCGGGATGTTCAATGTACAACTGTACACTTCCTGTTGTGAGGGGGCGTGGCTTAATTATTGTCATGATTTGACCATTCAGTATTGCAGGGGACCGGATGTGGGTCAATCACTGAAGGTTTGATGTATTAGACTGTTTTCGTGTAGGTGCTATTAGTGTTTCGTTTGTGACGGCGTGACGGCTGATTCGCCACATCGCCACGCCCACATGCTCCACCCAAAACGGTCAGTGTTGGAAAGCTTGTTACAGCAACATGTCTTCGGTCACTGGACAGACCGTCCCGCTGATTAGGTAACAGGTGTCCGATCGGGACGTTCAATGTATAACTGTACACTTCCTGTTGTGAGGGGGCGTGGCTTAATTAATGTCATGATTTGACCATTCAGTATTGCAGGGGAGTGGTTGTGGGTCAATCACTGAAGGTTTGATGTATTAGACGGTTTTCGTGTAGGTGCTATTAGTGTTTCGTTTTTCATGGCGAGATGCCTAACTTTGAGGCCAGGCCACGCCCCTTCAGCATATATGAAAATGCGAGGTTTTGATCATTTGTTACTCCTGCATGTCTGAGTGATGAGTCTGCCAAATTTGGTGAGTTTTAGGGTATGATAAAGCCCCCAAAAGACCATTTCATTTTAGCTCCATTCATTTTCAATGGGAAAAAAATGGCCGAAAAGGCTTAATATTTCAAAAAGCGCAACTTGCAGCATTACCAAAAGTCATAGCTGGATTGTCCTGAACGAGCTGAACATTTTGATATATGAATCGTTGAAATGGCACAAATACTCTAGGAGGAGTAGCGTGCCAAAAAACGTACGGACGGAAGATAGTAACTATAACTAGAAAAACCGCATTTCCTGCGAAAATGCACGTGTGAATGCCTTAGCGCCGCTCCGCCCTTCTCGCGGCGACCGCGGGAAGTCGAGCTGGTCCACCCCGAAACACTCTCGTGCCTTTCCCGTACCCGTTCGGCACCCAGTGCGTGCACTCAATTTGGTCCACATTCCAAAATGGCCGCCTTCCCATTTATCGTACAACGTTGACGCCAGAGGGTTTTCTGTGCGTCTTGGTGAATTGGACAAGTGTACCAAATTTCATGATCCTACGTGAAACTAAGGCCAATGCGGAGGGTAATTTGAAATATTCTAGGTGGCGCTCTTGAGCCCTTTCTGTTGCAATTTTGGCCACGCCCCCAAAATATGTAATTTTTCACCAGTCCTGACGAGTCTGCCAAATTTGGTGAGTTTTGGGATATGATAAAGCTCCCAAAAGGCCAAACGTATTGTGACGGCGTTACGTCTGATTCGCCACATCGCCACGCCCACATGCTCCACCCAAAACAACCAGTCGTGGAAAGCTTGTTACAGCAACATGTCTTCGGTCACTGGACAGACCGTCACGCTGATTAGGTAACAGGTGTCCGATCGGGATGTTCAATGTACAACTGTACACTTCCTGTTGTGAGGGGGCGTGGCTTAATTATTGTCATGATTTGACCATTCAGTATTGCAGGGGACCGGATGTGGGTCAATCACTGAAGGTTTGATGTATTAGACTGTTTTCGTGTAGGTGCTATTAGTGTTTCGTTTGTGACGGCGTGACGGCTGATTCGCCACATCGCCACGCCCACATGCTCCACCCAAAACGGTCAGTGTTGGAAAGCTTGTTACAGCAACATGTCTTCGGTCACTGGACAGACCGTCCCGCTGATTAGGTAACAGGTGTCCGATCGGGACGTTCAATGTATAACTGTACACTTCCTGTTGTGAGGGGGCGTGGCTTAATTAATGTCATGATTTGACCATTCAGTATTGTAGGGGACCGGTTGTGGGTCAATCACTGAAGGTTTGATGTATTAGACGGTTTTCGTGTAGGTGCTATTAGTGTTTCGTTTTTCATGGCGAGATACCTAACTTTGAGGCCAGGCCACGCCCCTTCACCATATATAAAAACGCGAGGTTTTGATCATTTTTTACTCCCCCATGTCTGAGTGATGAGTCTGCCAAATTTGGTGAGATTTAGGATATGATAAATCCTCCAAAAGGCCATTTCATTTTAGCTCCATTCATTTTTAATGGGAAAAAAATGGCCGAAAAGGCTTAATATTTCAAAAAGCGAAAGTTGCAACATTACCAAAAGTCATACCTGGATTGTCCTGAACGAGCTGAACATTTTGATATATGAATCGTTGAAATGGCACGAAAACTGTAGGAGGAGTAGGACGCCAAAAAACGTACGGACGGAAGATAGTAACATATAAGAATAATAACTAGAAAAACCGCATTTCCTGCGAAAATGCACGTGTGAATGCCTTAGCGCCGCTCCGCCCTTCTCGCGGCGACCGCGGGAAGTCGAGCTGGTCCACCCCGAAACACTCTCGTGCCTTTCCCGTACCCGTTCGGCACCCAGTGCGTGCACTCAATTTGGTCCACATTCCAAAATGGCCGCCTTCCCATTTATCGTACAACGTTGACGCCAGAGGGTTTTCTGTGCGTCTTGGTGAATTGGACAAGTGTACCAAATTTCATGATCCTACGTGAAACTAAGGCCAATGCGGAGGGTAATTTGAAATATTCTAGGTGGCGCTCTTGAGCCCTTTCTGTTGCAATTTTGGCCACGCCCCCAAAATATGTAATTTTTCACCAGTCCTGACGAGTCTGCCAAATTTGGTGAGTTTTGGGATATGATAAAGCTCCCAAAAGGCCAAACGTATTGTGACGGCGTTACGTCTGATTCGCCACATCGCCACGCCCACATGCTCCACCCAAAACAACCAGTCGTGGAAAGCTTGTTACAGCAACATGTCTTCGGTCACTGGACAGACCGTCACGCTGATTAGGTAACAGGTGTCCGATCGGGATGTTCAATGTACAACTGTACACTTCCTGTTGTGAGGGGGCGTGGCTTAATTATTGTCATGATTTGACCATTCAGTATTGCAGGGGACCGGATGTGGGTCAATCACTGAAGGTTTGATGTATTAGACTGTTTTCGTGTAGGTGCTATTAGTGTTTCGTTTGTGACGGCGTGACGGCTGATTCGCCACATCGCCACGCCCACATGCTCCACCCAAAACGGTCAGTGTTGGAAAGCTTGTTACAGCAACATGTCTTCGGTCACTGGACAGACCGTCCCGCTGATTAGGTAACAGGTGTCCGATCGGGACGTTCAATGTATAACTGTACACTTCCTGTTGTGAGGGGGCGTGGCTTAATTAATGTCATGATTTGACCATTCAGTATTGTAGGGGACCGGTTGTGGGTCAATCACTGAAGGTTTGATGTATTAGACGGTTTTCGTGTAGGTGCTATTAGTGTTTCGTTTTTCATGGCGAGATACCTAACTTTGAGGCCAGGCCACGCCCCTTCACCATATATAAAAACGCGAGGTTTTGATCATTTTTTACTCCCCCATGTCTGAGTGATGAGTCTGCCAAATTTGGTGAGATTTAGGATATGATAAATCCTCCAAAAGGCCATTTCATTTTAGCTCCATTCATTTTCAATGGGAAAAAAATGGCCGAAAAGGCTAGATATCTCAAAAAGCTAAAGTTGCAGCATTACCAAAAGTCATAGCTGGATTGTCCTGAGCGAGCTGAACATTTTGATATATGAATCGTTGAAATGGCACAAATACTCTAGGAGGAGTAGGACGCCAAAAAACGTACGGACGGAAGATAGTAACTATAATAATAATATTAAATATAAACACAATCTCTATAGTGTGAATGCCTTGTTGGCATTCACACAATAAATATAAACACAATCTCTATAGTGTGAATGCCTTGTTGGCATTCACACAAATATAAACACAATCTCTATAGTGTGAATGCCTTGTTGGCATTCACACAAATATAAACACAATCTCTATAGTGTGAATGCCTTGTTGGCATTCACACAACTAGATTGCATTTCCTGAGAAAATGCATGTGTGAATGCCAAAATGGCCGCTTCACCCAACTTGCATGTTCAATCAAAATGGCCGCTTTACCTAATGTGCTTATTAAATCAAAATGGCTAACTTGTCTACTTAAATTGTAGAACCAAAATGGTAACAATACATGCATTGACTTACTTCACAAGGCAATTAACTGCCTTGTATATTGAACCAAAATGGCCACTTCACCTAATTTGCATATTCAATCAAAATGGCCGTTTCACCTAATGCATGATAAAGAATGTCCATAGCTACAACCTCACCAAATTTCGGCTCTCTATGAATAAATATGGCTGATTTAAAGCCATTTGAAAGTAGCGTTGGTGGCCATCTTGGATTTTACAGTATTTTTAATGTTTTGCTTTGTCGGCCATCTTGGATTTTTGATTTGGATTCCGTACATGATAGAGGATTCCCTCAGCTACAACCTCACCAAATTTCGGCTCTCTATGTATAATGATGGCTGAGTTAAAGCATTTGAAAGTAGCGTTGGTGGCCATCTTGGATTTTACAGTATTTTTAATGTTTTGCTTTGTCGGCCATCTTGGATTTTTGATTTGGATTCCGTACATGATAGAGGATTCCCTCAGCTACAACCTCACCAAATTTCAGCTCTCTATGAATAAAGATGGCTGAGTTAAAGCCATTTGAATGTAGCGTTGGCGGCCATCTTGGATTTTTACAGTTTTTTAATGTTTTACTTTGTCGGCCATCTTGGATTTTTGATTTGGATTCCGTACATGATAGATAATGTCCTCAGCTACAACCTCACCAAATTTCGACTCTCTGTGTATAATGATGGCTGAGTTAAAGCCATTTGAAAGTAGCGTTGGCGGCCATCTTGGATTTTTGATTTTGATATTGCATTTGATAGGAAACATTCTCAGCTATCACTACACCAAGTTTCAGCTCAATATCACTAAAATTGACCATTTTATGGTATTTTTACTTTTTTGCATTGTCGGCCATCTTGGATTTTTTTTTGGATTCCGTACATGATAGATAATGTCCTCAGCTACAACCTCACCAAATTTCAGCTCTCTATGTATAAAGATGGTCGAGTTATAACCATTTGAAAGTAGCGTTGGCGGCCATCAGCTGAAATTGGTCAAAAACAGCTGAATATTATCTAAAATAGCAGAAATAAGCTTAAATTAGCAGCAGGATTTAGTACGAGCTTAATTGGGAATAATCTGAAACATCTTAAACAATCTGAAATCTGAAATAATCTGAAATAAGCAAAAAAAAGTGGAAACTATCTGAAAAAAGCTAAAGATAGCATAAACAGCTGAATATTATCTAAAATAGCAGAAATAAGCTTAAATTATCTGAAGTAATTAGAAATAGCATAATTGTGAATAATCTGAAATATCTGAAACAATCTGAAATCTGAAAAAATCTGAACTAAGCAGAAATAAGCAAAATAAAGTTGAAATTATCTGAAAAAAGCTTAAGATAGCAAAAACAGCTGAATATTATCTGAAATAGCAGAAAGAAGCTTAAAAGTCTTAGAAATTAGTAGAGAGAGTACAGTTTTGCAGAATTATGCTGGAAAAAGTTGAAATGAGTTCAAATAATGTAAAATTTGTTGAAACAAGCCTAAAACAGCTTAATAGTAGCATTAAAACAGCTTAATAGTAGCTAAAATATCAGAAGAAGCTGAAACTAGCAGAAATAAGCATAAAGCAGCATCATCTGAATAATGTAAAATATCTGAAACAATCTGAAATCTGAAAACATCTGAACTAAGCAAAAATAAGCAAAATAAAGTTGAAATTATCTGAAAAAAGCTTAAGATAGCAAAAACAGCTGAATATTATCTGAAATAGCAGAAAGAAGCTTAAATGTCTTAGAAATTAGTAGAGAGAGTAAATTTTTGTAGAATTAGGCTGGAAAAAGTTGAAATGAGTTCAAATAATGTAAAATGTGTTGAAACAAGCCTAAATTAGCATAAAAACAGCTTAATAGTAGCTAAAATAGCAGAAGAAGCTGAAACTAGCAGAAATAAGCACAAAGCAGCATAATATGAAGTATCTGAAACAATCTGAAATTGAAAAAAATCTGAAATAAGTAGAAATAAGCAAAATAAAGTTGAAAATATCTGAATAAAGCTGAAATTGGCCAAAAACAGCTGAACAACAGCTAAAACAAGCAGAAACAATCTTAAATTACCAGAAGGAAGTTGGTAGAGCATGGTTTTGCTGAATTAGGCTGAAAAAAGTTGGATTGATTAAAAAAAATTGTTGAAATAGCTGAAAAAGCTGAAATTTGCATAAAACAGCTAAATAGTAGCTAAAATAAGCTGAAATAATCTGAAATTACCAGAAGGAAGTTGGTAGAGCATGGTTTTGCTGAATTAGGCTGAAAAAAGTTGGATTGATTTTAAAAACTTGTTGAAATAGCTGAAAAAGCTGAAATTTGCATAAAACAGCTAAATAGTAGCTAAAGTAGCAAAAATATGTTAATCTTTGAAAAATTTGCTGAAAGGAGCATAATGATCTGAAATTAGCAGAAATAAGTCAGTAGATGTACAAAAATGTTGAAGTAAGCTGCATTAGGCTGAAAAGAGTGCAACACAGTTCAAGAAACAGCTGAAATCAGCTGAAAGTAGCTGAAATATTTTTTTTAAATGTACAAGGTAGCTTAAGGAAGCCGAGCTGGTCCAAAATGTGAAAAAAGTAGTGAAATATTGTAATGAGTTCCAAAGATATCAAGGATGTAAAATGAGCTCCATTCATTTTCAATGGGAAAAAAATGGCCGAAAAGGCTAAATATTTCAAAAAGCTAAAGTCGTACCAATACCAAAAGTCATAGCCATCATGTCCTAAGTGAGCTGAACATTTTGATATATAACTTGTTGAAATAGCACAAAAACTGTAGGAGGAGTAGCGTGCCAAAAAACGTACGGAATCCAGATAGTAACTGGTAGTTGAATACGGAATAATAATAAATATAAACAGAATCACTATAGTGTGAATGCCTATGTGGCATTCACACAACTAGAAAAACCGCATTTCCTACGAAAATGCACGTGTGAATGCCTTAGCGCCGCTCCGCCCTTCTCGCGGCGACCGCGGGAAGTCGAGCTGGTCCACCCCGAAACACTCTCGTGCCTTTCCCGTACCCGTTCGGCACCCAGTGCGTGCACTCAATTTGGTCCACATTCCAAAATGGCCGCCTTCCCATTTATCGTACAACGTTGACGCCAGAGGGTTTTCTGTGCGTCTTGGTGAATTGGACAAGTGTACCAAATTTCATGATCCTACGTGAAACTAAGGCCAATGCGGAGGGTAGTTTGAAATTTTCTAGGTGGCGCTCTTGAGCCGTTTCTTTTGAAATTTTGGTCACGCCCCCAAAATATGTAATTGTTCACCAGTCCTGATGAGTCTGCCAATTTTGGTGAGTTTTGGGATATGAAAAAGCCCCCAAAATGCTATTTCATTTTAGCTCCATTCATTTTCAATGGGATAAAAATGGCCGAAAAGGTCACCTTTCCTTTCATCGTACAACGTTGGTGCCAGAGGGTTTTCTGTGCGCCTTGGTGAATCGGGGAGGTGTACCAAATTTCATGATCCTACGTGAAACTAAGGCCAATGCGGAGGGTAGTTTGAAATATTCTAGGTGGCGCTCTTGAGCCCTTTCTGTTGCAATTTTGGCCACGCCCCCAAAATATGTAATTTTTCACCAGTCCTGACGAGTCTGCCAAATTTGGTGAGTTTTGGGATATGATAAAGCTCCCAAAAGGCCAAACGTATTGTGACGGCGTTACGTCTGATTCGCCACATCGCCACGCCCACATGCTCCACCCAAAACAACCAGTCGTGGAAAGCTTGTTACAGCAACATGTCTTCGGTCACTGGACAGACCGTCACGCTGATTAGGTAACAGGTGTCCGATCGGGATGTTCAATGTACAACTGTACACTTCCTGTTGTGAGGGGGCGTGGCTTAATTATTGTCATGATTTGACCATTCAGTATTGCAGGGGACCGGATGTGGGTCAATCACTGAAGGTTTGATGTATTAGACTGTTTTCGTGTAGGTGCTATTAGTGTTTCGTTTGTGACGGCGTGACGGCTGATTCGCCACATCGCCACGCCCACATGCTCCACCCAAAACGGTCAGTGTTGGAAAGCTTGTTACAGCAACATGTCTTCGGTCACTGGACAGACCGTCCCGCTGATTAGGTAACAGGTGTCCGATCGGGACGTTCAATGTATAACTGTACACTTCCTGTTGTGAGGGGGCGTGGCTTAATTAATGTCATGATTTGACCATTCAGTATTGTAGGGGACCGGTTGTGGGTCAATCACTGAAGGTTTGATGTATTAGACGGTTTTCGTGTAGGTGCTATTAGTGTTTCGTTTTTCATGGCGAGATGCCTAACATTGAGGCCAGGCCACGCCCCTTCAGCATATATGAAAACGCGAGGTGTTGATCATTTTTTACTCCCCCATGTATGAGTGATGAGTCTGCCAAATTTGGTGAGATTTAGGATATGATGAAGCCCCCAAAAGGCCATTTCATTTTAGCTCCATTCATTTTCAATGGGAAAAAGATGGCCGAAAAGGCTGAATATCTCAAAAAGCTAAAGTTGCAGCATTACCAAAAGTCATAGCCGGATTGTCCTAAATGAGCTGAACATTTTGATATATGAATTGTTGAAATCGCACCAAAACTGTGCGAGTAGTTACATGCCAAAAAACGTACGGAATGAAGATAGTAACATCTATAAACTGTAGATAATAATAAATATAAACACAATCTCTATAGTGTGAATGCCTTGTTGGCATTCACACAAATATAAACACAATCACTATAGTGTGAATGCCTATGTGGCATTCACACAACTAGATTGCATTTCCTGAGAAAATGCATGTGTGAATGCCAAAATGGCCGCTTCACCTATTTTGCATGTTCAATCAAAACGGCCGCTTCACCTAATATGCTTGTTAAATCAAAATGGCTACCTCACCTACTTTAATTGTAGAACCAAAATGGCAACAATACATGCATTGACTTACTTTGCAAGGCAAGTAACTGCCTTGTATATTGAACCAAAATGGCGGCCTCACCTAATTTGCATGTTCAATCAAAATGGCTGCTTCACCTAATGTATGTTAGAGATGGTCCATAGCTACAACCTCACCAAATTTCAGCTCTCTATGAATAAAGATGGCTGAGTTAAAGCCATTTGAAAGTAACATTGGCAGCCATCAGCTGAAATTGGTCAAAAACAGCTGAACAACAGCTAAAACAAGCAGAAAATATCTTAAATTACCAGAAGGAAGTTGGTAGAACATGGTTTTGCTGAATTAGGCTGAAAAAAGTTGGATTGATTAAAAAAATTGTTGAAATAGCTGAAAAAGCTGAAATTTGCATAAACAGCTAAATAGTAGCTAAAATAGCAAAAATATCTTAATCTTTCAAAAATTTGCTGAAAGGAGCATAATGATCATAAGTCAGTATAAGTACAACAATGTTGAAGTAAGCTGCATTAAGCTGAAAAGATCGCAAAGTCGTTGTAGAAACAGTTGAAATTAGCTGAAAGTAGCCGAAATATTTTTAAAAAATGTACAAGGTAGCTGAAGGAAGTTGAGTTGGTCCAAAATGTGAAAGGAGTAGTGAAATATTGTAATGAGTTCCAAAGATATCAAGGATGTAAAATGAGCTCATTGAGTTCATTTGAGCTCCATTCATTTTCAATGGGAAAAAAATGGCCGAAAAGGCTGAATATTTCAAAAAGCTAAAGTTGCACCAATACCAAAAGTCATAGCCATCATGTCCTGAATGAGCTGAACATTTTGATATATGAATTGTTGAAATAGCACAAAAACTGTAGGAGGAGTAGCGTGCCAAAAAACGTACGGAATCAGGATAGTAACAGATGTAATTGTAACACTAGAAAATTTGCATTTCCTACGAAAATGCACGTGTGAATGCCTTAGCGCCGCTCCGCCCTTCTCGCGGCGACCGCGGGAAGTCGAGCTGGTCCACCCCGAAACACTCTCGTGCCTTTCCCGTACCCGTTCGGCACCCAGTGCGTGCACTCAATTTGGTCCACATTCCAAAATGGCCGCCTTCCCATTTATCGTACAACGTTGACGCCAGAGGGTTTTCTGTGCGTCTTGGTGAATTGGACAAGTGTACCAAATTTCATGATCCTACGTGAAACTAAGGCCAATGCGGAGGGTAGTTTGAAATTTTCTAGGTGGCGCTCTTGAGCCGTTTCTTTTGAAATTTTGGCCACGCCCCCAAAATATGTAATTTTTCACCAGTCCTGACGAGTCTGCCAAATTTGGTGAGTTTTGGGATATGATAAAGCTCCCAAAAGGCCAAACGTATTGTGACGGCGTTACGTCTGATTCGCCACATCGCCACGCCCACATGCTCCACCCAAAACAACCAGTCGTGGAAAGCTTGTTACAGCAACATGTCTTCGGTCACTGGACAGACCGTCACGCTGATTAGGTAACAGGTGTCCGATCGGGATGTTCAATGTACAACTGTACACTTCCTGTTGTGAGGGGGCGTGGCTTAATTATTGTCATGATTTGACCATTCAGTATTGCAGGGGACCGGATGTGGGTCAATCACTGAAGGTTTGATGTATTAGACTGTTTTCGTGTAGGTGCTATTAGTGTTTCGTTTGTGACGGCGTGACGGCTGATTCGCCACATCGCCACGCCCACATGCTCCACCCAAAACGGTCAGTGTTGGAAAGCTTGTTACAGCAACATGTCTTCGGTCACTGGACAGACCGTCCCGCTGATTAGGTAACAGGTGTCCGATCGGGACGTTCAATGTATAACTGTACACTTCCTGTTGTGAGGGGGCGTGGCTTAATTAATGTCATGATTTGACCATTCAGTATTGCAGGGGAGTGGTTGTGGGTCAATCACTGAAGGTTTGATGTATTAGACGGTTTTCGTGTAGGTGCTATTAGTGTTTCGTTTTTCATGGCGAGATGCCTAACTTTGAGGCCAGGCCACGCCCCTTCAGCATATATGAAAATGCGAGGTTTTGATCATTTGTTACTCCTGCATGTCTGAGTGATGAGTCTGCCAAATTTGGTGAGTTTTAGGGTATGATAAAGCCCCCAAAAGACCATTTCATTTTAGCTCCATTCATTTTCAATGGGAAAAAAATGGCCGAAAAGGCTTAATATTTCAAAAAGCGCAACTTGCAGCATTACCAAAAGTCATAGCTGGATTGTCCTGAACGAGCTGAACATTTTGATATATGAATCGTTGAAATGGCACAAATACTCTAGGAGGAGTAGCGTGCCAAAAAACGTACGGACGGAAGATAGTAACTATAATAACTAGAAAAACCGCATTTCCTACGAAAATGCACGTGTGAATGCCTTAGC
>JBBPBX010049110.1:0-17735 GCA_038048925.1 Garcialebias charrua
AATTGTAAACAAAGATTTAGACTGTGCGTCCAAATGATTAGGGAAGACATTTAGAAGATAAAATTTAGGAGATAAAGAAAAGCAACCACCCAAAATCTTTTCAGTCACTGAATGGATGCCCTTCCAAAAAGTCTGCAGTAAGTCACATGACCAGAACAGGTGGAAAAAAGTACCTCTATGCTTCAAACATTTGCAGCACAAGTTGGAGCGGTCGGGGAACATTCTCTGAAGACGAACAGGGGTATAGTAAGATCTGTAAAATAATTTAAAATTTTGCTCATGTATAGAAATAGAAGTACATTGAGGAAAAGTTCCATTGCAAATCTTAAGCCAATCTGAAGAACTAAATTTCACCTCCAGATCCTGTTCCCACAGCCGCTTGACAGAGTCAAAACTTGATGGTTCAGAGCTAAGTAAGGATACATAGAACTTAGAGATCAGACCCTTGGGGGATTTGGTTGAAACCAGAGTATTTTCCAGATCCGTCAACTCCCTACGAAAAGCATTAGACCTAAACAATGACTCCATAAAATGCCGTATTTGAAGGTATTTATAAAAATCTTTTTGAGGAATGTTACTCTCATCCCTGATTTGATTAAATGATTTAATAGATCCAGAAATCAAAAGATCAGAAAAATCAGTCAGACCAGAAGAAGACCAATTCAGTAAGCCAATACTTCTAACGGAAATTGGTAGGTCTGGGTTTAAAGTCAGAGGGGATCGAATCGAGATAAATGAAGGGATGTTCAGGTATTTCTTTATGTCTTGCCAGGCTAATAAAGTACTGTAAACTACCACATTTTCCTTTACTGTATCCAATTGATCTAAGTTATTGATAAAGGGGAGGGAGCTTAACCTTCTAGGACTGCATGATAAAGATTCAAGATCAAGCCATAAACAGTTGTCTCTACTAGAAAACCAGTCTGACATAGTTTTAAGCTGAGCGGACCAGTAATAAAGCTGCATATTGGGTAGAGACAAACCTCCCGAATGTTTGGGTTTAGTAAGCGTGGAAAACTTAATTCGTGGATGCTTATTGTTCCAAATGAAACGAGAAATGTGAGAATTAAGGGATTTAAAAAATGTGAGGGACAAGTAACAAGGGAGGTTTTGAAATAAATAATTTAAACGAGGGAGAATATTCATTTTTATTGTATTAACCCTACCTAGAAGTGACATAGGTAAAGTAGACCATTTCGATAGATCATTCTTAATGTTCAGAACTAGGGGGGAGTAGTTTGATGAGAATAAGTCTTTCAATGCAGGAGTGATATGGATGCCTAAATATTTGAACCCTTTTTCAGACATATGAAAGGTAGACTGAAGCACCATATCTTGAGGAATATTGAAAGGAGAAGCAACAGACTTACCCAAATTAATCTTATAACCTGAAAGTGCACCAAACCTATCTATGGAGCTAAGTACCGCCGGGATTGATATATCTGGGTTTTTCAAGTATAAAAGGACATCATCCGCAAAAAGAGAAATCACATGGTTATCTCCACCTATTCTGATTCCAGATATGTCTGTGCTAGATCTAATAATCTCCGCTAAAGGTTCAATGAATAACGTAAACAACAAAGGTGACAGGGGACACCCCTGTCTACAACCCCTCTGAACAGAAAAACCATCCGACAGAAAACCGTTAGTGTTTACCATGGCCACTGGATTGGAATAAAAGGCTTTAACCAAGTTAATAAAATTAGGCCCCATCCCAAATTTCTGTAAGACAGAGAATAAGAAGGGCCATTCTACCCGATCAAAGGCCTTTTCTGCATCGAGAGAGACAATCAGAGCAGGGTCTTTATGCTGATTAAGATAATGAATGACATTCAGTGTACGACGCACATTATCTGTTCCATATCTAGATTTCACAAAACCCGTCTGATCAGGGTTTATTATAGTTGGAAGAATTTTTTCTAGTCTCCGTGCCAGCGCCTTGGCAACAATTTTGTAGTCAACATTAAGGAGACTGATAGGTCTATAAGATGTGCAATCCAAGGGATTTTTATCTTTCTTCAGCAATAAACTGATGGAGGCCAAATTCCAGGACGGAGGAACCCCTTCTACTAATATGTCGTTTATGGCAGGTAAAAGTATGGGATGGATCTCCGGCCAGAATTTCTTATAAAATTCCAGTGGGAATCCATCTGGACCAGGACACTTTCCGTTCGGCATCGATTGGATTGCCATCCAGACCTCCTCAGGTGTAAAGGCAGCATCAAGGGCAGAGCCAGCCTCTTCTGAAATTGAGGGCAGGGGAATACTATCTAAATAGGAACCAATATCTGACTCGGTTTTACCAGCCGTGTAGAGAGTTTTATAAAAATCCTTGAAGGTGTTATTAATAGCAGATGGATCACAAGTAACGTCCCCATTACATGTTCTTATCCTGTTAATAGAACGATCATTAATTTGTTTCTTTAATTGATAGGCAAGCAAACGGCTTGACTTATTACCAAATTCGTAATATTTCTGTTTAGTATAAAGTAACAGCTTCTGGGCATGGCGAGTATGGTCCATATTTAGTTTTGTTCTAGCAGCGATTAAAGTCTTGAGATTCCCTGATGTAGGAAACTGTTTATGTATATGTTCCAACCTAGACACCTCATTCTCCAGTTTTTTTCTATTTTCCTCCAGAACTCTTTTCTGAAAAGCGCTGTAAGAGATGAGCTGCCCTCGTAGGGTGGCCTTGGCCGCATCCCAAATCATGGCAGAAGAAACTGGGGAGAATTCATTGTCAGACCAATACTGTAAAAGACCATTCTTAACAAAGGTGCAAAAAGGGTTATTGTTCAGGGACGAGGTATTAAATCTCCAGATGGGAGTCCTCACAGTATTAAAAGCGGAATCAAGTTGTAAATAAATAGGGGCATGATCTGAAAGGGCAATTGAACCCATAGAGCAAGACAGAACAGAGTGTAAATAACTTTTTGGGATAAAAAAATAATCAATTCTAGAGTATGAGTTATGAGGATGTGAATAAAAAGAGTAGTCTTTTACTTTAGGGTTCAGTTGACGCCACACATCGATCAGCCCAATGTCTGAACCTAGTTCTCTAAGGGCAGAGGAGGCTTTAGGGTTGGATACAGGTGCCGAGGAGGATTTGTCTAAACCCGCATTCATTATGCAATTGAAGTCGCCCGCCAGCAAGCCCAGACCATCACAATGCTGGTTAAACAGTAAAATTATTTGCGAAATGAAATTAGGTGAATCATTGTTAGGGGCATAAACGTTAAGTATGGTTATAGATTGGCCGGCAATTAAACCCTTAATCAGAATAAATCTACCTTCCAAATCTCTTTCCTCACACACCAAAGTAAAGGGGAGTTTCTTATTAATGAGGATGGCTGAGCCCTTTTTGTTCTGCGGGTGAGAAGAAAAATAAACATTGCCCACCCAATCTCTTTTTAGTTTTAAATGTTCCATATCAGATAGCCTAGTCTCCTGGAGGAGTGCAATATCAACTTGCTGTTTTTTTAAAAAAGTCAAAATTTTCTTCCTCTTAATTACATGACCTAGTCCCTGGACATTCCAGGAAATGAGACTAAGTGGCCGAGGCATACTGACTTAACGTACAATAAATGATATTAAAAGAAAATGGATGAAGTACTGAGACCAAAAGGAGACATGAAGGGGAGAAAACCAGAATTATTGTGGAGCAGCTACAAACAAAACAAGACAAAACCCCATGACAAACAGCACATACCCACCCACATCCTGCCCCCAATTGGCAGGAAAAAAACATCCCAAAAGAAGTCACTATAAAACCTAAGTTTAACTTAACAAAGCTATATCTAAACAGTGTGATCACAGAAACAAACAGGACACCCAAAAACCGCATCAATGCCCCAGGATAAATATTAACCACCTACAGTCCTCTCTCCATTAAATAAAAAACTAGGAAAATAAGATGTGTACAAAAATATAGAAATATTAATAAAGTGAAATAATGATGCATGGGTAAGCGAAAAAAAGTCCAGTACCAGCACGCATTGCCTTATCTCTATTCGCTTCCAGTCTCTGCAATAGAACAGAAAGCATTTAAATGCTATAATATAGTTCGACACGCCCTAAAATGTATGAAAGAAAATAAAATTATTTTTCTGTGTCCGGTCTCTATAATAGAAAAAAGAGAGAGCATTTAAATGCCATAATATAGTCCAACGCACCCTAAAATGTATGAAATGAAATGATTCTTTGTTTAAACATGTTTTCATAGTCCAGAACTTAATGTGAAAAAGATGGAACAGTCAGAGAGAACTGAGCAAGATGTCCGACTTTCTACTTCGTCATCAAGAACAGGAAAAGCAATGGAGAACGAAAAGTTACCTTACTTAATCGAGTCCAGAAACAAAGTAGCCGACTCCGGAGTGTCAAAAAGGCGAATCCGACCCTCATGCAGACACCGGAGGCGAGCTGGATAAGCGAATCCACGGTACATATTAAGCTGAGCCAGCGCTCTCCTCACGGTGTCAAACTCACGTCGTTTACGCAGGACCTCGGAGGACAAATCGGGGTAGAAGCGCAGCTGGGAGCCGCCATGTTGGATATCCCGTTTCTTCAAAGCAGCTCTAAGAACAGCCTCCCGCTGTGAAAATGTCACAAACCGAACCAGCACACTCCTCGGAGGCTTGCCCTGGTCGGGGATGGGGGCCAGAGCCCGGTGGGCCCGCTCGATCTCCAGTGAAGGGAAGTCGGGAGGAAGGCCAACCAGAGCTGGAAGAGTTGACTGGAGGAAATCCACCAAGGGGACAGAACCCTCCGTCCCTTCGGGAAGATTGATGATCTTCACGTTCTTGCGGCGACCACGGTTCTCCAAATCATCCACTTTCAGCAAGAGACGCTCCACCGTCTTTTCCATGGAGGCTAAACGAGAGCTGTGGTCCTCCGAGCGGTCCTCCGCAGCAGAAATCCTTTCCTCAGCCTCCTCTACGCGCTTCTCCAGCTGTGACGCTCGACTGGCCAAAGACGAGAGGGAGTCCTCCACAGAGGTAATGGATACTTTTATCTCACTCAGAGTGCCATCAATGCCATCGAGACGTGCGCCAACCTTTTCATCCATTCCATTTACCCTGGAAGACACAGATTTTAATTCGGCCAAAATCTGCTCCATGGTAGTTTGGTTTGCTAACGCTAGCTCCGGTGTGCTAGCAGCAGCTAGCTCTGCCTCGCTAGCCTCGCGTATTTGCTGTTGAGCGGCTCTTGTTTTGCCCGTCGATGTAAAGATAGGAAATTCCTTGTCTCGTTGTGGCTTCGGCATCTTCGATGTCTTACAAAATATAAGTGTCAGAGGTAGAAAATCGGAAAATTAGTAGAGTCCTGGGGCAGAGCAAACTTCTAAGCGTCCATATTGGTCCGGGTCACGTGACCGTCCATCGCAGCTGGGGTTGTTTTAAATGGCTTAATAAATAAAGTATAATTGTTATTTTTATGTTTAAGTTCAATTTTTAGCGTATTAGCGATCGCTCCCAACGAGCAGCCGGCAGACGGAAAACGAGCAGACCACCGGCGAAGAGACCATCTGCGGCCGGGAGCTGCTGGGAACTGTTGGCTTTTGAGGAGCGTCAGAGGTTGCCTCATACGGATAAATTAACTGGAAACACTCGGTGAACTTTGTGTATGTCTGGACTGGAGCAGCGATCGCTCCCAACGCGCCACATGCAACGAGCGGACCTAAAAGGGCGGAGGAGGAAGAGCTATCATTAGCCTCGGATTCGGGCTAAAGGGAGCAGATAATGGCGGCTCGCGCAGACGGCTTTCGGTAAGTTATCTTAAGCTAGCACTAACAGTAAGTCAAATGAGTAATAAAAAAAGAGCTAATTTTAAAACAAGATACAAGATACAAGATACAAGAGATTTTTATTAACATTGCACCAGCTGACCGATACAACGTGATGATGTATACACAGTCGTCCAGAAGAGGGAGAGTATGCAAAGCTGCAGCATATTCAAACACATGACATGTTCTTCTGCGCGGCCGCTCTCATCCGTCTCCGGATGAAGGTCAAACAGATATGGAAAAAGGAAAAACACAATAGGTATCATTTGTGATATTCAAAAAAAGAATCTATCAAAGATTGCCTTGACACTCTATGATAAAGTCCCAAAAACTCTATCAGCAATAAGCACACCCAGACAAGACATTGTTGCAGTTTTGACAACAACAGATTAGAGATACTGGCTCTTACAGAGGGCGGAGTAAATGTAAACAGATCTTTGAAGGGCGTGGCCATGAGAGCTCATTATCATAAAGCAGTCGTTCAAAACGAAAGTTAAAAATGGCAGAATTAAAAAGGGTATAATTGATTATCTAAGAATTATTTTGTGTATTAAATTGAATGAACATTGTCTGGATAGCCCACAGACAAACCATAAAATTTTAAAAAACCTATCTGTGGTCCCCTTTAAAGTTAGCAGATAATAAAGTCTAGTTGTTCTGTATTGAACGCCTTTTTTGATTTTATCATGTCCTGGACGACTGAGAATCTTCACCAGCATTTAGCAGAACATAATTTAGCAGAAGATAACTGGTCCACTAAAGGATCCGAAGTTAGTGAAAAAGCTAATCTGCTAAACTAAAAGTTAGCTTAGCTATTAGTTGTTAATGGATTAGTAGAACCATACCCGCCACTGTTTAAAAAATAGTTACCTAAAATGTTTAGGGTGGCTGAAGATTGATCTATTGTGGCCAAGGCCACCATTGACCATCCCTGACTCCGCCATTGCAACTGATGGTGGATAGAATTACTCCTTCCATGCACACGGATCCATCACTTGTCACTTCTGACATGTTCAGCACCTCAAAAAAATAAAAAACCTATTTAAAAAACACCTCTGTTCTTATTCAAAGTGTAACTCCTACCCACTTGAATATCTTGATCTAAAACCATTAAGGTTTATGTACATTCCCTTTTCAATTCCAGTCCAGAAAAACACTCATATTGAAACATTCACAATTTAAATCCTTCAGCAACGAGGGACATGGGCGTCCAGCTTGTTTAACAAGTATAAATGAGTCAAATTTAACTGCACAGGCATGTTCTCTGCTGCAGGAGCGCCTCTCATCACTCTTCCCTGTTCTGTGATAATGCATCCTGCACACTCACACACTCATATTTTCTCTATACAGTATCTGTACTGCTTTTGCTTTTATTTTTTTTATTTTTTTACACACTTTTGTCAACAATAGTTGTTTTAAATGTGCTTAATAACTAGACCTGACTCGTTTCTGCCTTTAACATTTTACAAGTTGCCCAAGGTAAAACATTTGTACACCTCAGGGTTCGATTGAGCGTCCTGCATGTAGAATGGCTGTACAGGTGTGTCAAACTCTCTTACAATAGGGGCTGAAATTAAAAGCTTTTTCAAACTAAGGGCCAGTTTCAGAATCGGCATTAACTCAAGTTAGAGCCAACATCTTTTCTTGGATGCAGGTTCCTTAAAATGAGTTTTGATTGGTCTCATGTGGCATTCTCTGTTGCACTTTTGACATCAGAATCAAAGATTACCTTGGGGACCAGATAAGATGTCAACGAGGGCCACATTTGGCCCTCGGGCCTAAGTTTGACATATGTGCTGCAGGAACAGGCTGCAAAAGTCTGTTCCTGGAGTCTGCTCCTGTTCTTTCAAAGAACACTGGCGTTAAAGTTTTAGGAAAGTGAGACGCTGACAATGTAATTGCAATTTGCTTTCAGACGGAGCATTTTCCGTATACTCTGACAGGTTTTTAAACTATTATACCATCATTGTGACCGTTTGATGCCTTTGCCAGGAATGTCATTGAAGCACAAATGCATGTTCACCAAAGTCACCTCGTTCTATTAACTGATGTCTTGCCTTTAAACGACAGACGGGAATTTTTCTCCCTTTGTTTCCCTCTAAACGTTGACATTGAAACTAGATGATAGGAAGACCCAAAGAAGTCTAAAACTACTGAAACCTTTGATTCATATCATTTCCAGTCTAAATTTAATATCCATGAAAGAATTAATATATCCCCTCATCTTTCATGCTAAAGTTTAAAAATAAAATAATCTTATGTTGAAAAAAAAAATCACTTTGGAAAAACCTTGAAAATACCGGTAATGTTAAACACAATCTTCAGTCACTTCGGCAAGATCTCGTATGATCAGTTAGTGCTCAGAGTCTGTGTTGTGAATTTGTCTCAGTTACTATCCATCCATCCATCCATTTTCTTCCGCTTATCCGGGGTCGGGTCGCGGGGGTAGCAGCCTAAGTAGGGAGGCCCAGACTTCCCTCTCCCCAGCCACTTGGAGCAGCTCCTCTGGGGGAATCCCAAGGCGTTCCCAGGCCAGCCGAGAAACATAGTCCCTCCAGCGTATCCTGGGTCTTCCTCTGGGTCTCCTCCCGGTGGGACATGCCCGGAACACCTCACCAGGGAGGCGTCCAGGAGGCATCCTAACCAGATGCCCGAGCCACCTCAACTGGCTCCTCTCGATGTGGAGAAGCAGCGGCTCTACTCCGAGTCCCTCCCGGATGACTGAGCTTCTCACCCTATCTCTAAGGGAGAGTCCAGCCACCCTGCGGAGAAAACTCATTTCAGCCGCTTGTATCCGAGATCTTGTTCTTTCGGTCATAACCCAAAGCTCATGACCATAGATGAGGGTGGGAACGTAGATCGATCGGTAAATTGAGAGCTTTGCCTTTTGACTCAGCTCTCTCTTCACCACGACAGACCGGTACAGCGCCCGCTTCACTGCGGACGCTGCACCTATCCGCCTATCGATCTCACGCTCCAGTTTTCCCTCATTCGTGAACAAGATCCCGAGATACTTAAACTCCTCCACTTGGGGCAGGACCTCCTCCCCGACCCGGAGAGGGCACGCTACCCTTTTCCGGCTCAAGACCATGGCCTCGGATTTGGAGGAACTGATCCTCATCCCGGCCGCATCGCATTCAGCTGCAAACCGCTCCAGTGAAAGCTGTAGATCACGAGCTGATGAAGCCAATAGGACCACATCATCTGCAAAAAACAGAGAAGCGATTCTAAGGCCACCAAAACGGATCCTCTCAACACCTTGGCTGCGCCTAGAAATTCTGTCCATAAAAGTTATAAACAGAATCGGTGACAAAGGGCAACCTTGGCGGAGTCCAACTCTCACCGGAAACGAGTCTCAGTTACTATACCACATTAAATTTGAGCTGAAAATCTATGAGTGACTCAGCAGCAGGCTAGGCTGGAAGATCTGGAGGCGCGCTCACGTCGACAGAATATTCGAATTGTGGGTATACCGGAGAAAGCGGAGAACGGCAAACCGTTGGATTTCGTCATCAAACTCCTATCACAGCTGCTGGGAGAAGACAACTTTACCCGGCCAATTGAAGTGGATCGGGCGCATCGGAGTCTGACGCAGGCGAAGGATGGAAAGACGAGGGCCTTCATCGTGAAGCTGCACTATTTCCAGGAGAAAGAGCGAGTACTACGGCTGGCGAGGGAAAAGGGCCCTCTTCAATATGACGGGCGCCCGGTGTTCATCTTCCCTGACCTCACCTCGACGGTGATGAAGAAGCGTCAGATGTTTCAGGTCATCAGGGAGAAATGCAAATCCAAAGGGATTCGGTATGGCTTTCGGTATCCTGCTAAGTTTGTGGTCACCGTGAACAGTAACACCGCTGTGTTCGACACTCCAGAAGATGCGGACAATTTTCTGAGACGTGAGGTAACGGCTTGGGACTGAACTGAACAGGTTGGACAATATTTTTTTCATTATATCTGAACATGAGTAATGTGAAGAGTAATTAATAGCTTAAATTACTGGGTGAAATCACTATATTCAGCTACTTTAATGCTGCTTATTGTGTTGAGTTGGCGGTCTTGGTTGGGAAGATGGGAAGCTATGTTACTAGTTCAGCCCTTAGTGGACTGATAGGTCTGGCTTTACGTTGGGGGATTGGAGACTTTGCTCCTGGCAGGGTTCAGTTAGGTTGGGGGTGGGGTGGGATTAGACATTTGAGTGGGAGGGGAGTTTTTTGCACATTGGTTTATTTCATATATTTTGGAGATAAGTTCACAGTCATACAACTACAAGTTAATAAATTATACACAATCAAATGTTAGCAGGCCCATATAAACACCACAAGGGCGGGGTTAATTTTATCAGTTGGAATGTTCGAGGGATAAATAGTCCTCTGAAGAGAGGCAAAGTGTATGCGCACCTCCGTGCTTTGAAAGCTGACATTTGTTTTCTTCAGGAAACTCACATTAAGAAAACAGCAGCTAAGGTCCTCAACCCCTCATGGGCTTCTCATATATACCAGTCGAACTTTAGCACAAAAACTAGGGGGGTTGCAATACTGGTAAAGAAAAACATACCATTCACCCATAATCAGATAATTTCGGATCCTAGAGGAAGATATGTGATCGTAAATGGGCTGCTAAACTCAACACCAGTTACATTAATAAATGTATATGGGCCCAATTTTGACGACCCCATTTTTTTTCGGGACCTTTTTAATGCAGTACCGGATTTTATCAGTTCTAATATGATCATTGGAGGGGACTTCAATTTAACCTTAGATCCAGTCTTAGATAGACAACGCCCTCGATCTGTTATATCTAAAAGCGGAGAGACTCTCAAAAACTTGCTGAATTCCCACAATCTGGTAGACATCTGGAGACTGCTAAATCCTAGCGGAAGAGATTATTCTTTCTTTTCTGCAGTTCATAAATCCTATTCTAGGATTGATTACTTCCTGTTGGACGCTAGACTGTTGTCATCAGTATCAGGATGTAAATATCATAATATTCACATATCAGATCATGCACCAATATGTTTGAATCTTAAATTAGATGGCGTGAAGGGTAGAAACAACTGGCGCCTAAACAATACTTTGCTAAAGGATGAGGAATTTTGCTCCTACATCTCAAATGAAATCAAATTGTATTTGAGTTCTAATGATACTGGTGATGTAGATGACTCAACACTTTGGGAAGCTATGAAGGCGGTCCTCAGGGGAAGTATTGTATCATACGAAGCGGCGAAGAACAAGGAGTCTAAGTTGAGGTTGAAAGAATTAGATGACCTGTTGACTAGTTTGGATGCCTCATATAAAGTGCAACAGAGTTCAGACATGTTAAAGAGAATAACAGCCTTGCGTTATGAATACAACTCCATTTTATCAAAAGATGTATCTAAATTGTTGACACAAGTTAAACAAAGATGGTTCGAGCTGGGCGACAAGCCACATAAACTACTAGCTTGGCAGCTTAAACAGTTGCAGGCATCGAGAGCAATACACCGAATCAAGCTCGAAGACGGGACTCTTCTCACAGACCCAGATAAAATTAATGACAGCTTTAACACTAATTTGACTAAGGCTGCGCTTTTTTGCGCAAGGGAACTTGGCTTCCAAATCCCCCGGTCCCTTTCAGTGGGCTATATAATGTCGATTCACATGCTAATGACCCTGCTAATGACCCATTAATTCTACACCTACACCCCCCCACCCCCTACCCCTCAGTCCAAAATCCTTGGACCCAGTGCAAGCCTTGTATAACACATAAGCATTTATCGCTGCCAGGTCAAGCATGTTGTAGAACACGGCAATGGGCCGCACCGTATATAAATGTGCAATCTGGTCCATTATACCGGTATGTCAGTTGACCTCAGGTCATGTGACCTATGTTGGTCCGTCAGTTTACCTCAGGTCATGTGACCTGAGTTGGTCCGTCAGTTGACTTCATGTCGTGTGACCTGTGTTGTTTTGTCAGTTGACCTCAGGTCATGTGACCAGTGTTGGTCCGTCACTTGACCTCAGGTCATGTGACCTGTGTCGGTCCGTCAGTTGACCTCAGGTCATATGACCTATGTCGGTCCATCAGTTGACCTCAGGTCATGTGACCAGTGTTGGTCCGTCACTTGACCTCAGGTCATGTGACCTGTGTCGGTCCGTCAGTTGACCTCAGGTCATGTGACCTATGTCGGTCCATCAGTTGACCTCAGGTCATGTGACCAGTGTCGGTCCGTCAGTTGACTTCATGTCGTGTGACCTGTGTCATTTTGTCAGTTGACCTCAGGTCATGTGACCTGTGTTGGTCCGTCACTTGACTTCAGGTCATGTGACCTGTGTCGGTCCGTCAGTTGACCTCATGTCATGTGACCTGTCTGTCAGTTGACTTAATGTCGTGTGACCTATGTTGGTCTGTCACTTGACCTCAGGTCATGTGACCTGTGTTGGTCCGTTAGTTAGTTGACCTCATGTCATGTGACCTGTGTCGGTCCGTCAGTTGACCTTAGGTCATGTGACCTGTGTCGATCCATCAGTTGATCTCAGGTCATGTGACCTGTGTCGGTCCGTCAGTTGACCTCATGTCGTGTGACGAGTGTCGGTCCGTCAGTTGACTTCATGTCATGTGACCTGTGTCATTTTGTCAGTTGACCTCAGGTCATGTGACCAATGTTGGTCCGTCACTTGACTTCAGGTCATGTGACCTGTGTCGGTCCATCAGTTGACCTCATGTCATGTGACCTGTCTGTCAGTTGACTTCATGTCGTGTGACCTGTGTTGGTCCGTCACTTGACCTCAGGTCATGTGACCGGTGTTGGTCCGTTAGTTGACCTCACGACATGTGACCTGTGTTGGTCCGTCAGTTGACCTCATGCCATGTGACATATGTCGGTACGTCAATTGACCTCATGTTGTGTGACCTATGTCGTTTTGTCAGTTGACCTCAGGTCATGTGATCTGTGTTGGTCTGTCAGTTGACTTCATGTCATGTGACCTGTGTCGGTCCGTCAGTAGACCTCAGGTCATGTGACCTGTGTCGTTGTGTCAGTTGACCTTAGGTCATGTGACCTGTGTTGGTACGTCAGTTGACCTCATGCTGTGTGACCAGTGTCGTTGTGTCAGTTGACCTCAGGTCATGTGACCTGTGTCGGTCTGTCAGTTGACTTCATCTCATGTGACCTGTGTCGTTTTGTCAGTTGACCTCAGGTCATGTGACCTGTGTTGGTCCGTCACTTTACCTCAGGTCATGTGACCTATGTCGGTCCATCAGTTGACCTCATGCCATGTGACCTATGTCGGTACGTCAATTGACATCAAGTTGTGTGACCTGTGTCGTTTTGTCAGTTGACCTCAGGTCATGTGACCTGTGTTGGTCCGTCAGTTGACTTCATGTCATGTGACCTGTGTCGTGTCAGTTGACCTCAGGTCATGTGACCTGTGTTGGTCCATCACATGACCTCAGGTCATGTGACCTGTGTCGGTCCGTCACTTGACTTCAGGTCATGTGACCTGTGTCGGTCCGTCAGTTGACCTCATGTCATGTGACCTGTCTGTCAGTTGACTTCATGTCGTGTGACCTGTGTTGGTCCGTCACTTGACCTCAGGTCATGTGACCTGTGTTGGTCCGTTAGTTGACCTCAGGTCATGTGACCTATGTCGGTCCGTCAGTTGACTTCATGTCATGTGACCTGTGTCGGTCCGTCAGGTGACGGACAACAATAGGTCAAGCATGTTGTAGAACACAGCAATGGGCCACCTGCATGTGTCAGAACGCACCGTATATACATGTGCCAAGGACAAGGAGAGAGACAGTACTTGTAAGCAAAATAATTTATTTGACAGAACATCAGGGTTATAGGATAATCAGCACAGCAGAATAAGACAATTGTATGCATAAACTTGTTCTGGAGCAGACAAAGCTTTCCGTTCAGTGGATGTCCCAAAATGTTCAACTGTGAGATAACTTCAGGGTCTGTTATGTGTGAATTGGTCAGGGCCTCTCTAAGGGGGGAAGTGCAACTTACTTACCTGGTGGAAACATTGGAATGCAGTCTGGTGTGGTGGGGGTGTCTGAGTTGTGAGCACGCATATTTATAACAAAAGGCAGTTAATGGCCTACTAATGGTTGAAGAGAAGGAGGGGGTTTGTCCTCAGGATCTTGAAAATTCAGTCATCCTAGTGTTAAAGCCTTTTACGCTAAAGTTTATCAATCGCAGGGAGAATTGGACGTTGAAAAAATGGAGAGGTTTTTTGGAGGCCTAAATCTGCCAGGTCTGGTGACGGACTCAGCGGAAGTGCTGGAGACTCCTATAACTCTACGTGAGATTGAGTCTGTCATTTCTGCTTTTCCTAATAATAAAGCACCAGGTCCTGACGGGTTCAGCATGGAGTTTTTCAAAACGTTCAGCTCCGCACTGTCGCCTCTACTTCTGCGTTTGTTAAATCACTCTAGGCAAATAACTAAACTTCCTCCCACGTTATACAATGCCAATATTTCACTCATCCTGAAACCAGGCCGAGACCCGGGATCCATATCATCCTATCGCCCAATTTCCTTGTTACCCGTAGAAACCAAAATTCTTGGGAAAATCCTTGCCAACAGGCTCAGAACACATATAGGTTCAATCATACACCAGGATCAGACTGGCTTTATGCCGGGTAGACACATGTTTTTTAACCTACGACGCCTTTTCAATATATTATACTCGGACCAGACAGACAAGGCCTTAATTATGTCATTAGATGCACAGCGAGCATTTGATCAAGTTGAATGGCCGTATATGATGTATGTCCTCAACAAGTTTGGTTTCGGGCCTCAGTTTGTAAAATGGATTGAAATAATTTACTCACAACCAATGGCTTCTGTTATTACTAACCAAAATATTTCTAGTCCTTTTGCTATTCACAGAGGGACTCGCCAGGGTTGCCCGCTCTCTCCGTTTCTTTTTGCAATTGCTATTGAACCCCTGGCTGCCAGCATTAGGCAAGACCCTGAAATATTACCCATCGAAAAGTTTGGTCATAAACATCACATCTCGCTCTATGCCGATGACATACTCTTGTACATTTCGGAACCGCAGGCTTCAATGTCTCCCCTTTTAAAGAAGATTAAAACATTTGGCAGCTTCTCCGGATTCTCCATTAATTGGGATAAGAGTGTAGTAATGCCACTCTCATCCGAAGAAGATCTGACCTTTTTGAGAGAAACGTCTTTTCAGATAACCCATAAAAACTTCAAATATTTGGGGGTGACGATAACAAGGAGACCGGAGGATCTCTTACAACTGAATTGGCAGAATAAAATTATGCAACTTAAGCAGAATATAGATTTTTGGAAGACTCTCCCTCTATCTATGGTCGGAAAAATTAATGCAATTAAAATGGTTGTATTGCCACGGTTTCTTCATCTATTCCTTTCTGTTCCATGTTTTATAAGTATGTCATACTTCAAACAGTTAGACTCCATCATTATTCCCTTTATCTGGGAGTACAGGAATGTTAGAATTTCCAAAAAACATCTATGCAAAACAAAAGCGATAGGAGGATTTTCATTGCCAGATTTCAAATTATATTATTGGGCTTCTCACCTATCCATTATAGCATGGTGGAAGAAAGGCCCGCACCAGTCTCACAATCTCTGCCCTGCTTGGCTATCCTTAGAACAACGACATTGTCATAAAACGTCTTTGGCTGCCCTCCTTAATAGCCCTACTAAAATTTAAAAAAAGCTTTACAATAATAATCTGGTTATTGGCAATACTATAAGAATTTGGAAACAGATACGGAGTTATATAAAAGCTCCGGCAGTCTACTTGGACGCTCCCATTTGCGAAAACCACTCTTTTGTTCCGGGTCTCAGCGATGTCGGTTTCCAGATGTGGAAAATGAAGGGTATCCATAAGGTGGGGGATCTGTACGTTGATGGCACGCTTGCGTCCTTTACTCAGTTGAGCTCTGTATATGATGTTCCACGGTCGGGATTCTTTCGTTTTCTACAGATTAGGGACTACGTTAGTAAAAATATATCAAATTTTAGAACTCTTACAAGACATGAGACTCTGGAGGCAATAAATAAATTTGATCCGGTTAATCATGGGGCAGTGTCATACTTTTACAGCATTCTCAATAATGTACCGGTAGACCTCACTAAAATCAAGAAAGTATGGGAGGATGAGATGGGACAACAGATACCTGACGATGTGTGGGAGGAAAGTTTGAAGAGTATACATGACTGTTCAGTTAACTCTAGGCATAATCTTATACAATTCAAAACATTGCATAGACTCTATTATTCAAGAGAAAAATTAAGTACTTTTTACCCGAATGAGTCACCAATGTGTAATCGGTGTAAAGTTGCAACGGGCAACTTGCTCCACTCCTTTTGGTCATGTATACAGCTGCATACATTTTGGAAGAACATTTTTTATTTCTTTTCCACTGCTTTTGGGAAACAATGGGATCCGGATCCACTGGTTGCAATTCTCGGAGCTCCAGGGGTTTTGCCCCTGGCCAATAAATATGAGAAAGTAGCCATTTTGTTTGGTATGGTAATCGCTAAGAAGTTGATCTTGAAGGTTTGGAAGAAGGACTTTGTACCCACATTTGAACAGTGGTTGGGAGAATTGGCAAACACATTGTCTCTGGAAAGATTGAGATATTACAACGAAGACAAAATGAACATGTTTGGGACAATATGGGACTCTGTACTAAAATATATTCAATGAAGGTATCGTAGTTGATCATTAGACTAATGTCCGGTATTATATGAGCCCTTGCTCTCTGGTGTATTATTGAAATGGTGTGATTCATAATCTGGTGTATTTACCTTATGCTGTTTTGACTGTGTGACCTTTACTATCCGATGTGCTGTTTTGTTTGGTTTGGGAGGGGTGTTGATGATACTGAAGTTTGTTTTATTACTAAAAATGCCAATAAAAAAAAATTAAAAAAAATCTATGAGTGACTAAGTTGTACCCATTCTTGTAGGACAGGTAGCTGTGGCAGCCATCTTGAATAGTGTGGATTCATGATGTCAATTGGGTACAGTAGTTGAACATTCAATGATTACTTTGAGTATTTCATGAGAATCTGTCCAGTTGTTCATGAGGTTTATAAACACAATAAATAGCACTTAGATTAAGTGCTGTGATAACTTTCAACCACCACACACAGGTTTAGCTCAGTACCTGTAATACTGACAGTTATACCATTTGAGTTTTCTAATGTCAGTTGATCATGGCTGCCATCTTGAAATGGCTTTAAAAGTTCATTAAATGTAGATGTGCAGCAATTGATTACTTGATAAGGATTGTATTAACATCTGCATAGTGATTTATCTTTACCTGTTTCTTCTATTTTTGGTCATGAAGGTCACTGGTGTCCATGTCCAGCCATCACTGTGTGAGAGGCGGGGGACGCCCTGGACAGGTCTCATTTCCATCACAGGAACACATAGAGACAAATGAGACAGACAACCATTCTCTCTCTCACCTAGGGACAATTTAGAGTTACCAGTCAGTCTAACATGCATGTTTTTGGTCTGTGGTAGGAAACAGGAGTAAACCGAGAAAACCCACACATGCACGGAGACAACATGCAAACTCCACACAGAAAGGTCCCCAGCCGGGATTTGATCTAGCAACCTTCTCATTGAGCGGCAACAGCTCTACCAACTGTGCCACCATGCCTCATCTATCTTTATCTATCTATCTACAGTATCTATCTATCTATCTATCTATCTATCTATCTATCTATCTATCTATCTATCTATCTATCTATCTATCTATCTATCTATCTATCTATCTATCTATCTATCTATCTACAGTATCTATCTATCTATCTATCTATCTATCTATCTATCTATCTATCTATCTATCTATCTATCTATCTATCTATCTATCTATCTATCTATCTATCTATCTATCTATCTATCTATCTATCTATCTATCTATCTATCTATCTATCTATCTATCTATCTATCTATC
>JBBPBX010049111.1:0-17494 GCA_038048925.1 Garcialebias charrua
CAGAGACAGAAAGAAAGGAAGCGAACATGGGAAGAGAAGAGAGAAACTCCTTTCCTGTCCGTGTCGTTCCATCCATTTCTGTTTTTTTACTGCCTCCATCTTTGGTCAGAGTTCCACTCACCTCCCTGAGAGTCTTAAAGCAGTAGTTCAAATCCTACCAAGGGGGAAGATTATAAACTAACAATGTCTTACCTGTTGTGGATAGCTATTTGAATGATCTCACTTTGGAGAAATAGAATTTAATTCTGCCTGGACCAAAGTGGATTGATGTGTTTACATCACCGTTTGCTTTACTTTGAATTCTAGGCACAAACAGACGAGCTCTAACCAGCCGTTAGCTCATCAGTACCTGAGCTTTGCTTGAGTAGAGTTAGACCAATTAATCTGCTAATATTTGCCATTTGTAAAATAATCAGCTTATTAGCCATGACTGTGCATAGTTAGTCAAACAGGAAGGAGATGCAGCAGCAGCTGCTACAGCAAGCTGAAGTTAGTTTTTTTTTTTTATCGTGTGAATGTTTACACACACTACATGTATTGTGATCCATTTTTCTTCTGTACATTTTTCATAATCTTTCTCGTTCCACAATTTTTTGTGCCTTTACAACAAATCACAAATCAGAACGTTCAGCTCTTTCAGGACAACCCTGCTATGACGTCTGGTATTGGTGCAACTTTAGCTTTTTGAAATATTTAGCCTTTTCTGCCACTTTTTGTCTCAGAGAAAAATAATTAAGCTCCTTGTAGATCCTTCATATCTTTAGAGGTGTTTACAACCTTTCACGGCTCCTTTCACATTTTGTTCTGCTTTAGCTTCTTTCAGCTTCCTTGTGCAAATTTTAACTTGTTATTCCAGCTACTTTCAGCTGTTTTGGGCTCCTTTAGATTAATTCTGCTATAACTACAACATTTTTGTGCTCCTTCTCATTTTCTGCTAATATCAGTTTGTTATGCTCCTTTCAGCTTATTCATGCAAGTTTCAGCTTGTTCTGCTATTTCAGCTACTATTTAGCCGTTTTATGCTAATTTTAGCTTTTTTTTAATTGTTTAGCTTATTTCAGTTCTTTCTGCTTTCTTCTGGTAGCATAAGCTACTGCAGTATTTGCTTTTTCAGCTACTTTTCAGCTTATTTATGCAAGTTTTAGCTTTTTCTGCTATTTCAACTATTATTTAGCTATTTTTATTCTAATTTTAGCCTTTTCAGCTAATTCCACCTTTTTTTATAGCTCATTTCATTTCTTTCCACTTCCTTCTGGTAGTTTAAGCTTCCTTTTGCCTTTTCAACTACTTTTCAGCTATTTTTGCTAATTTCAGCTTTTTTGTTTTAGCCAATTTCATAATTGTTGTGCTAATTTAGGGCAGCACGGTGGCACAACTGGTAAAGCTGCTGCCTCTCAGCGAGCAGGTCCCCGGTTCAAATCCCGGTCCGGGGGCCTTTCTGGGTGGAGTTTGCATGTTCTCTCCGTGCATGCGTGGGTTTTCTCCGGGTGCTCCGGTTTCCTCCCACAGTCCAAAAACATGCATGTTAGGCTGATTGGTAACTCTAAATTGACCCTGGGTGTGAGTGAGACAGGTCCCTCTTGTAAATGAGTCCCCATGACTCAACGAGGCTAGCCTGTATAAATAAAGGTTGAATGAATGAATGAATAATTTCTGCTTATCTAAACCTAATTCAGCCAATGTGTGTTTTTTCTGCTTCCTTCTGCTAACTTAGGCTTGTTCTTCCATTTCAGTTAAAATCTAATCGTTTTTAAAGCCAATTTCAGCTGTTTTTCAGCAAGTTCTTCAGCAATAAGCACTCACACTGCATTTTTGCAGGTTTTAGTTTAAATTCTCATCTATAGCCTTTGTGTGCCCTGCCCACGTTCTTCAAAGTGTTGGTAAATAAATGTTTGTAAACTTGAACAATTCTGTTACTTTTGTTCAGATGGAAAAAAAACCCCATCTTGGATAAAACTAGGAGCAAAGCTGACACTGGATGTTGACTCCTCTGATTTCTGAAGCTCAACATCCATCATGGGAAAACCCTTATTAGTTCAAAGGAGCTACTGTATGTACGACAGGTAAGACGTTAGTGTTTCACGAATGCAGCGGGTACAACATCGGCCTTTCTGAAGCGTAGAAACATTTTCAAGGTTGGCACCTAAATGAGAAAGCACAATCAGCAAGTCATCGTGAACATTCCCACAGTGATAAGGTGTCTCTCGGTGAAACAGGCTTTACAGCCTTTCTTGTGGTAACAAGTTACTGAAATGGACATTTCATGTTAGATTAAACGGAGCTTCACTTTGGACAAGGAGTTGTTGATCTTTGTCTTAGTTTGAAGAATTAATTTTTAGCAGACTTTATTAGGGGGGTGCTGCAGAGCCTGATAACAAACGTGTTCCCACAGGTTTTTAGTTTTGACTTCAACGTTCTCACACTCAGCTGTTGCAGAATGGGAACTCCTCCTTTCTCTCTCTGTTTAGACTGGTTGAAACTGGCCATATAAAACTACGTTACCTGAACATAACGTGTTGTGTTTGTTAAAAGACACCTTCTTGCTCAGGATTAAAATCAGATTTCCAGAGCAGACAGCACAGACTGCTTCCAGTGGTTCAACTGTTCGATGTGAAACTCCCATGACTGGACTGAGGAATGTGTGTGTGCTGGCGTGTGCAGTCTTGAGATGCAGCGGTACGACAAGTGTGTGAGGATGAACTGTATCCCTTGAATGTCACCTGGACATTGATGGTGTTTTGACACAAGTGTAGGTGGAAAGGAACAGATGGGAGAAAGAGAACGACAGATGATGATTGTTTGGATTAAATCAGGGATTAGAGCAGTTTTATTGCGCAATCTTTTGGACTGATGTTGGCAGAATGCAGATATGAACTCTGACAGAGCTCCACGGTTTGTTGAAACGTTCAGGGTGTTTCCCTTTTCTGTTTTCTGGAAAGTACAAAAACTGTCAGATAAAGAAGTTCCTTAAATTTAAAATTCCAACCACTGGACTTGTCAGTATTTATTTTTTATTTTTGGTCCAGTCTCACTTACAGGAATCACCATCTTTTTCTCTATCACTTTTCTTTATGACAGACCAGGCCTTGAACTAACTTTTACTCCATTTATTTACTTTTATTTTCAAAAATCTGCACTGAAGCAGAGAAACGATACTTCAAAACTTAAATGACAGGACTTCGTGGCAAATCTGTTGTTTTACATTTTATGTCACAAATCACTACAAACAAATAATTTTACAATTACTTCTGATGTTTTAAGATTTGGTTTTACCTTGTAACAACCTAAAATGTTTTAAAAGCCATCCTGCACTCATTTCCTTTTATTCAACCACAAAAATAATTTAATTTAATGCTCATCTAAAGCTTTTCTAATTGGACATTATTGGATCTGTGGTGGAGGTGGTCTCCAGTTACAGGTACTTTGGTGTGCACCTGAATGACAACCTCAGCTGGGGCAACACCACCAGCCTGATCAAGAAAGCTCATCGGAGACTCTGCTTCCTCAGGCGGCTGAGACGAGCTTCAGCTCAGTCCTCACCTCCTTCTACAGTGGAGAGCATCCTGTGCTCCAGCATCAACGTGTGGCATGGAGGCTGCACAGCTGCAGAAAGAAAAGCTCTGCAGAGAGTGGTGAAGGCTGCACAGAAGTCTGTTGGAGTCAGTCTCCCCACCATCACAGACATCTACACCTCCAGATTCAGGAAGAGGACCACCTGCATCATGAAGGACCCCACTCACCCAGCACACACACTTTTTGTCCCGCTCCCCTCAGGCAGGAAGTTGAGGAGCATTAAGTGTAGAGGCACTAGACTGAGGAACGGCTTCTACCCTGAGGCTTTTGGACTCATGACTCTCTAACCTGGACAATCACTAGCCGTGTTTCCATCCATTTTAATTGCGAAATTTGAGCTACCTCGCAAATATGTAAATACAAATTAATGCAGATCAGAAGTGTTTCCATCTACTGGCTTGAAGCGCTTCTTCCAAGCCGCGCACAGCGTCATTACGTCAGACGTCAGCGTCATTACGTCAGACGTCAGCGTCATTACGTCAGACGTCAGCACTGCGCATGTCTACAGTAAACAGGAAGTAGCGGTTGAAAACAGAACCCGGCCACACATCTCGTCAAAATGGAGAGAATATTTCAGGTACGTGTTGCTATCGGGCGAGTTGTATTTATTCTGTCATGCCAACTAGTTTTAGCGATGTTACATGTTGTCCGGAGCGGAAACAGCTGAACGTCACGTGACGTGAATGTTCGCTACGTCAGAAATGAGTCGGAAAATGTGTTTCCATCTGTCGTTTAGCGCATCTCAAATCCCAAAAACCACCTCAAGCGAGCGTATAAACTTTTTAGCGCATTTCAGGAAGTAACCTCGCATTTTGCCGTTTCCATTAAGCTTTTCTGCTGCGAGATTTCAAAATGCGCACCTAGAAACCTTGATGGAAACACGGCTAATGTAATGCCATTTTATTGGAGATTTGACACTTTATCCATGCTGCTATAGATTCATATCCATCTGCTCACAACAGGCTCATGTTCAGGCTGCTGTTTAATACACCACATTATATTATATTATTATCGTTAAGCTTATATCTTAGACCCTTACTGTTTCTTATTTAAAGTCTATATTTCTGCTATTTTTGGGTGTAACTGGGACCCTGTGTACACAATTTCGTACCACATGTGATGCAAATGACAATAAAGAACCTTGATTATTCATCTTTATATTGTCATACCTAAAAAATCTACTTAACAGGTTGTAGATGCGTTGCTGCTGTTTTCATAGGAACATTATTGTAAAGTATAGTCCAACACGTTGTTTCCGCTGTTGGATGCAGATTTTATAAACTGCAGACACGTTGGGGACAGTGTCCAGTGTGGGTGGAAGACACTCAGAGACGACAATAAAGCTCTGGCGTAACCAGTCATCAGCGTCCAGCATGAAGGAGGGCTCTGCTGTTGAAACTGCACTGTTAACATCTCATTAGGGCTGTAGTGATACAATAATCTCACGATACGATACACAATATTCTGCTCACAATATGATATATATTGCAATATTCAGCAAACTATACAATTCAATACACGTTTGCAATTTTCTGAAAGATTTTAGAGGGACAGAGTGATTTTGGTGACATTTTGAGACTGTTATAGACTTGGATTGAATTAATTTAACTGAAAACTGATTAAAAGCACCAACTACACAATACTTGGCTCTGGTTGGACATGGACACAGACTTAAAGTCGACAGCTGGACAAAATGAATCAAAGAAGTGGTGAGAAAACATGTTTCTTTCAATTGAAACAGTAAAAACTGTAGCTTACATGCATTTGTAAAGTAAATAAAGTGCACCAAGTGCCCTGCTCTGAATAGTTTGAAACCTTTTTAACCTTGACACTTAACATCTGAAGGAATCACTCTAAGTGCTTGGTAAGTAAACAGTAATATGACTTCTCCAAAACAGTCTATAATTCAAGTAATGAAGAACATTTAACTTCAAATGCACCCATCTTAGCAGAGCAGTGTAGATAGACCCTGACTAATAAGTGAACTCTAAACAGAAAGTCTACTCTGCAGACCAAGTGAGCTACATTCTCCTCAGATTTTTGTCTGATCGACGTGCTCTGGGAGAAGTGCACTTCTCTGCGCAGTGATGATATCTCGGATGAATATCAATTTTTTTCTAGGAAAGAAAAAAATCGATATATCGCAAAATCGATATTATTACACAGCCCTACGTCTCACGAGGTGATGCTTTATAACCGACAGGCCTGGACAGAGGTGAAGGTAGACGCTCCTTTAGGGAACTCAACCAGCCCGATGGAAGAGACACTGAAGCACCGTCCTGACCCAAGTGGACACCGCTTCTCATCGTTTTATTGTTGTCATACTTCCAACTCCTGTAAAGCTTTAAGAAAGCCAGAAAAGTTCCCCTCCTCGTCTTCTCTCCGCCTTTCAAAGAAACCCGAGTCGTTCCTGTGCATAATCACAAACCGGACAGGATTTATGAGATGGGAGCTGTGGGTGGTTGTTTTTTCTTTCTGTGAGACAGTGGGTGTGAGGCAGACAGCGGAGGGATAAAAACACAGATTAGCGGCGTTTCTCAGGTCATACAGGATGTCTGTGTGGCAGCAGATAGAGCGGGGGTGAGGGGTATTGGGTCAGATAGCTTTAACATAAGGGCAAGGATAATAACACAGTCTCTAATGAATCTAAAGCGAGCCGTGCACGTCTAAAGGAGTTAAAAGCAGCTTAGGGGGTCTTTGCAGTCTGATCCTACCACAGTGTAGATCTCATACAGACACAATGAATCTTTATTTATTATGTCACTTCAATCTCTTCCTCATTAAAAAAAAATGTCATAGCAGCAGAATAATCTGCTGACCCACTGACTAAACACTTCTAATCCTACAGTTCCATAAAATATGATCCCCCCCGTCCTTGACATCTGTTTATTTGTGCACACTTCATATTTGACGTGGCTAATCTGCGTCTACGCAGCCTTCTGTTTAAATCTCCATCTGTGCAGCTACAGGCAGGAGAACCATCCTCTCGTTCTCTTTCATTTACTTTGTTCACGGAGCTGTAAACAAATACAGCTGGACGCTTAACGCATTGGGCTTTGTGAAAATGTTTTTTTGGTTTCAGGAATAGCTGAACAAAAAAAAAAGAAGGATAGAGATGGTTCAGTTTACATTCAGGAATAAGATTGTTATTTTTTTTTATATTTTAGAACCATTTCTGCAAAGCTAATTAACAGTTACAAATATTTTATGTTGCTCTTGAAGTATTACTGCATACCGTATTTTTCGGACTATAAGGTGCACTTAAAATCCTTTAATTTTCTCCAAAATCGACAGTGAGCCTTAATGTCCAAAAAAATATGGTATATACAAACACATAAATAATCTCATATCCTATTTCCTTCCAGGAAGGAAGGGCCTGGCGTCTAATGGAACAAATCTGTGATGCTCACAAATATATGTTTTTTAATTTACTTATAAGCTCAGGCTTGGCTGATGGTCTTTAAGTTAAGTCATGTCCTCTGGACGATTTCTTTGACAAAACATTTCAATAAAAAGAAACTGTCCGGAGGACCTGACTTAAACTTTGTTAGATTTGTAACTGGATTATAGAGCATAAACTTTGATGTTTTGAATGACTTTGGGCATGGCTGCCTCAGACGAGTCGGCGGGGGAGAGGGCGGACTCCAGAAACCATCTGAGCACCATCAAACTGGTTGACCCACTATGTAAATGTGCTATTTGTAAGACTGAGTTTGTTGCAGCTCCTTGGAATGAAGAAGTCTTTTGGATGAAGGACGAAACGTTTCAACACAAAGAAACCATCCAGAGGACCTGACTGAACTTTGTTGGGTTGTTCGTCTCGTCCCTGTGATGAACTTGAGACCTCGCACACAGTAATAGCAGGATATGGGCACCAGTGACCCCCGCAACCCAACAAGGAAGAAGCAGGTAAAGATAATGTATGGATGGATGGATGGATGAATAATCATAATTCATGGACCCAATAAAACTGAAATTAGATTTAAATACTTCATTACACTCAGTCAATACATTATTGTGAAAATCAGTGCTGTTTATCTGCTTTTATTCTTGATCTCAACGTACCTCTCCAGCTTATCGGTAAAGAGTTTTTTTCTAATAATGTTTTCTAAATCTAATGTTTCAATAATTTTACCTGCATCTAAACAACAGATGACATTTAGCTATGGAGCTAATTCTGGTGCTTTGTATATTGGAGGCTGTGCAGGAGTGTCTATGAACGTGAACTGTCCTTTGAAAGAAATCAGTGAAATGAAATGGAAAAGGGGCGTAACTGGTAGTGCTGCTGCCTCTCAGCAAGAAGGTTGCCAGTGCAAATCCTGGTCCGGGGGCCTTTCTGGGTGGAGTTTGCATGTTCTCTCCGTGCATGTGTTTTCTCCGGATACTTTGGTTTCCTCTCACAGACAAAAAACACGCATGTTAGGCTGAGTGGTAACTCTAAATTGTCTCTAGGTGTGAGTGAGAGAGTGAATGGTTGTTTGTCTCTATGTGTCCCTGTGATTCATAACTGGCTGTGGTTATCGTAACCTGGTTAACTGGACATCACTAACCTCACGCAGACTCTTCAATTGGTACATTTTCATCTTTAAATCACTTCTTGGTCTGCTGCCTTCATTCATCTCCTCCTACATGTCTTTGCGTGAGTGCAGTTACAGCGTGCGCTCTTAGGACATGATTACCTGCAGTGTTCCGTCAGTGTGAACTGAACTTGGAAAAAGGGCCTCCTCCTACTTCGCTCCTGCTTCCTGGAATATCTTACAAAAAGATCTGAAGCTCTCGGCCTTGACCTCTCTAAACGGTTTTAAGAATCTGTTGGAATCCTGGCAAAAACCAATGCAGATATGTTCCTGTTTTTGATTTTCCACAACTACCTTATAATGTTTTGCTTCTTTGATACTTTGTTAAAAAAAATCTGTATTTCTCTCTTGTGTTTGTCTACTGTTGATTGTTTAAGGAAATTCTACCATTGCTGTTCATCATTCTTTAGTTTGTAGCAGGTTGCTCTTGTAAATGAGTCAACGAGGCTCAATGAGATAGTTGAATGAATGATGGACTTGCGACCTGTCCAGGGTGTGCACCGCCCCACGCACAGTGTTTGATGGACATGGGCACTGGCGACCCCAGTGACTCAAAATGGAAGAAGCGGTTAAAAGATAATGGATGGCTGGAAATGGAAAAGGTTACCACTACAAAAAGACAACTAGAACCAGTACACAATCAAGCAAAAACTAGAGTGTCACTCTAGAGAACAACATCCATTAACCACCTGCAGTAACAAACAAACAAACATCCATCCTTCCTTCCATCCATCCATCCATCCTTCCAGCCGTCATTCCTTTCTTCCATCCATGCATCCAGCCTTCCATCTATCATTCCATCCATCTTTTCTTCCATCAACAAATTGAAATATAAAATACATAAAGATTATAAAATGCAAAATAATAAAAATACATTTAGTAAAGTTAATGATAAGCTAGTCTAAAGAGATGGCTGTCTTGAACAGAGAAAGGGAGGTGGTGTTTCGAAGGTCTGGCGGTAGAGCGTTCCAGAGGTGAGGGGCAGAGCAGGTGAAGGCCCTGCTCCCCATGGTGGAGAGGCGGGCAGAGGGTACATGGAGATGTAGTGAAGAGGAGGATCTGAGAGAGCGTGATGGGATGGAGATTTGTAGGAGGTCAGATAGATAAGGAGGGGCAAGGTTGTGGATAGCTTTGAACGTGAGGAGTAGAATTTTGAAGATGATGCGTGATTTAACCGGGAGCCAGTGGAGCTGCTGCAGGACAGGAGTGCATCCATCCATCCTTTCATGCATCCATCCATCCTTTCATGCATCCATCCACCCATCCTTCCATCATTCCATCAACCTATCCATCCATCCATGCATTCATCCATCCATGCATCCATCCAGCCACCCATCCTTCTATCATTCTATCCACTCATCCATCATCCACCCATTCTTCCATCCATGCATGCATGCATCCATCCATCATCCCATCCATCCATTCATGTATCCATCTATCTATCTATCCATCCATCCATCCATCCATCTGATGAATCCATCATCTTTACCCGCTTCTTCCTTTCCGGGTCAGCGGGGATCGCTGGTGCCCACGTCCAGCAGTTCTATGTTTGTAATTACAGTATCTTCTTTTTAAACTGAATCCCACGTTCTATAGAACATAAGAACGTCTTTGGCTTCAAACTGTTGGACTCCTAAGGTCAACGCTGATCAGATCACTGGGATTACTGTCTCACACATACTGCCGACTTTCTATGCACGTTTACCAAGGGTTAACCAAGGAAGTTGTGAAGCTGGTAGAAATCCTCTATGATGCATTTTTTGTAAACACTCTTTATGCAGTAATCTTAGTGAAAAGAACTCCCAGAAAATGAAAGAATCAAGTGTCTTCCAGTTTGTTCTTTAAAAGGATTAACTAGGTTTCCTAACAGTGAACGCCAAAAATAACCCTTATCAGTCTGTAGAGAGCGGTGCTGTTGAGGCCGCTTCTTGGGCTCAAAGCTACAAGAGGTCCTGATGAAGTGATTCCTGAGTCACGTTTGATCACGGTCCTTTCAGACACAGCTGGAGCCACAGTTCTTTAGTAACTCAGCTGTCGATCTCTGAGAGAGGATCAATGAATCTGAAGCCATTTTGCTCCCTGTCTCTTTTCACCCCAGCCACACTACACTATGTGCTAGTGTTACATTATGTATCCATCGCCTGCTGGATAAAAAAAGGCATTAGCTCAGCCCTTTATTTGGAGAAAACAAGGAGGAAAAATCAATATGGTGCACCATCCAGCAGGCGCACTCTTTTCTCAAATTTCAGCTACAAATAAAAAAAGCCGATATCATAATTCACTTACAAAGGATTCTAGGAACAGATGTTTTTTGTAAGGGTCTCCTTGAGAGGCAATTTTATGCAGCAGCAAGAAAAAAACAGCAACTTTTAGATAGTGCTAATGTCATCGGACTTGTTTCAAGGGTTATTCTGCTATTTATACACCAGTCTGCACAGTAATGTGTCATCATGGTCGATGACCTGCTCTAAAAAAAGCAACATCAGTGAATACAGAGTAGAGGCAAACACTGACGGGGCTTGGGGGCATTGCTGTTCAGGGATAGACTGGTGTACACAATACAAAAACATTTTGGCCTACAGCCGGTCTCTGAGGCCAGCCCAGCTCAACATGTCAACTCATCACTTAAAACGTCTACCTCTGCATTTATGTGGCTCGCACTGCAGGTTCTACATTCCTCTTGTCAAACTTTTGCACATTTCCACGAGCATCTTCGTACCTGAGGTGTTAAGCAGGGATCCGTTTGACGCTGATCGGCGGAGGATTCGCAAGCCGTCGCTCCAGGAGCTGGACTTCGGCAGCCTCTTCAGCAGCCGCCCCAGACGGCGGGACACCTGACCGAAGCAAGCGCTGCCAGCTTTGCCTTCCGTGTCACCCCTGACCTCCTCCAGACACAGAGACACCTGGCTCAGAAAAGTCCTGCCTTCGACTCCCCCTGACCCTGTTGTCTCCCCTTGCCCCAAGTGGAGAGGTGCTATCTGTGCCATGGATGGAGCATGTTGGCGCCATCCAGAAGGCGCCGTCCCATAGCTGTCGCTGGGCCTTCGGCCGCCTCTGTCCCTCTGTGGACTGCCCCAGCGCCAGCCCACCCACTGGCCCCCTCTGCCATCCCAGCGGAGCCACTCTGCCACTGGTGCCACGCTCCGAATAAACAGCCCCCTCTCCACACGCTCTGCCACACCTCCACCTGGTCGCCTCACACGCTCCCCTATGCTCCCACCTCTCTTCTGTCCTCGCACTACTCTTCCTCAACGAGTTCCCCCACACCCCAACCCTTCAGTGTAGAGTCCTGAATCTCTGCAGTGTGACTTGTTCTGCTCTCTCTCTCAGTCTACTGCAGCACCCACATTCTGCAGTAACAACCAGCCGGCTTAAAGAGACAGAGGCACCCCCCCACAAACAAACAACCGCTCTCCCGGCATCTCTAGTTTTCTCTTCTTTTCCAGCAACAGAAGTCTTTCTTTTTCCTTCTTCCTCTGCGGTCGACTCACCCCGTCGCTGAGGGCTTCGTTAAAGGTCCAACTGCAGAGAGATGGTTACCGATACCACCTCCTCCGTCTAAACCCCCTTTTCAGCCTCCTCCAGCTTGGCTGAGGGGAAGTGAGTGAGTCAGTCTCTCACCCCACAACAGTGGCACATCTCGCCCGTGTGAAGACGACGCATCACCTCCAGTCTGAGTGTGTGTGGGTTACATGACGTGCGGAAACGTCAGTTATTAATTGTGAAAAAAAGAGATGAAGAGCTGCAGGGAGTTCTTCTGGCCTACTTTGAAAACAGGAGGAGCAGGAAGTGCTCAGCAGTTTTACTCGTGGGGCAAATTAAATAAACACAAGCGATACAGAAACAAGCTTTTAGCTCAGATGGTGTCATTTTCCTCTAGCGTTGGGCAGAATGCAACGCGTTGTTTGTCACTTTAAAAATCACAAGATCGCCGTTTGGTAAAATGTCCTGAAGAGTGCGTTTCTGTCCTGAACCACATCTGCCTCCAGAGTCCTCAGATCCGTACCAAGGGCAGGCTAAATATAGCCTCTGTAAAAATACCACAGACAGGACAAGAGATGGACAGTACAGTAATAGAGGCTAAAATACACTACATGCAAGCTTTTATTCAAGAAATGTTCTGCATGTTATTATTACCAGGTCATGTCAAAACACAACTGGGTTAAAGGTGCTATATGTAACTTTTCTAAAAAATATATTTTTAACATATTTCTTCACTCTGTCACTATCTCCTGACAGACTGATGTTAGACAGGTAATCTCTGAAAAAAACTATAGTCCCCTTGCTTCTCCAGGTGGTACTAAAAGCATTTCTAAAAACCCACAGTGACCCGCCGTTAACCAGCCAATAAAAACAGAGTTTTTAACCAGCCAATAAAAACAGAGCTTCTCACGCCCCTAACCCACGCCCCCGCCTGTCCCAGCCCCAGCGGCCGCGCACGTTCTCGTTCAAAGGATTGCAAAGCGATGCAGGACTGTTTTGTATGTGACACAAATGTATTAAATTCCCCTTCTTCATCCCTGATCTGGACTTTTCTTTTGTTTTTTTGCCAAAAGTCAAGTGATCGCTTCCTCCTCCGCTGACTCCATGACTGAAATGATGAGGAAATGAATGAATTTGTCACGAGCGAATTAAACTCGGGTTCAACGTGGCTGCGCGAGGCTCTGCAGATTTCCTGGTGTTCTGGACCAGCGCTCCATGTTTTTATTTTATTTTTTAGAACGTTTTATTAACATATAATCACAGAACTTTGCAGCGGCTGCACACATGCGCGTTCACAAGGCAGGACATGCTGTGGGGGGAGGAGCTAAGGAGGCTGAGCTGCAGTTCATCCGAGAGCAAGGGGGAGGGACCAGAAACGTGTCTCTGTTCAAAATTTTTCTAAGTTCCAGCGTGTTCCAAAAACTACATATAGCAGCTTTAATATGTAGTCAAATCAACGAGGGGTGAGCTTTGAAGAGATGTTTCGCCTGAAGTTCTTCTAGTTCCATAGTGAGTCTGGCAGAGCAGCAACTGTGGTTTTGGAGTCTTTAATCCATTTATCACAGATAATTTAATTTTAAATAAATATTTAGCTGAGAAGGATCCAGAGACAAGAGCTGCATGGTGCAAACAAGAGGAAAATATTTTTAAAAAGATAATTGGGGTCGAAGGAATTTATACTTGAAACTCCCTGAGGCGACATCAGGAACGTCATGGGGTGTAAGGAAAGGTGGGAGACAGTGTGCAGTTGGCAGAGCTGTTGCCTCTCAGCGAGAAGGTTGCCAATTAAAATCCTGTCCCGGGATCTTTTTGGGGTGGAGTTTGCATGTTCTCACTGTGCATATGTGGGTTTTCTCCAGGTACTCCAGATTCCTCCCACAGACCAAAAACATAGGCTGACTGGTAACTCTGTTGTCCCTAGGTGTGAGTGAGAGAGTGAATGGTTGTTTGTCTCATTTGTATACGTGTCCCTGTGATGGACTGGAGACCTGTCCTGTCCCCCGCCTCTCGCACAGTGAAAGCTGGACATGGGCACCGGCGACCCCCGTGACCCAAAAATGGAAGAAGCGGGTAAAAGATAATGGAAAATGATGGAAAACCACGAAGATCTGCAGCACATCTCTGTGTGTTTGTTTGTGAAGACCAAATACCAAAATTAACGCGAGCTAGTAGTTTACGTAATAAACTAATACTGAAGCCATGTGTCAAAGGTCTCTGACCTCTTAGATGCTTAACTTGTCTTAAAGGGGTTCAACACAAGGAGCAGAAACACATAAACAACACACCAGACTCACAATAAACACAAATATACCAGAATGAAGGGAAAAGTGCAAATTAATGTAAAAACTATCAGTTTCATCTTTATACCCTGAGGGTCACAAATATAGCCAGAAGGACCGTATATTGATAGATAAGTGCCTTTCACATGCCAAAAATGCAGTTGCACTCGTTTGGAAAAATATAAAGAGCCAAAGTGTTACATTTTGGATGAGACAAATGTTGGCAACTTTTCCTCTGGAGAGGATAACATACATACATACATACATACATACAGAAAGGGAAGCAAGAGCAGTTTGAGGAGGCTAGGGCTCCATTTTACTTGTTTGTTAGATATGCATAACTTACAGATGAAGAAAATGACCCTAATAAATAAGATAAATGGAAAGTTAAGAATTTTGGAAAACTTGAACTGTTAAAAATGTGTATAAATATGTATTTATCTGAGTTTTTATTTATTTATTTACCTTATTATTATTATTATTATTATTTGTTGCTGCGGTTTGTTTTGTGTTTGTTTCATTGTTTTATTGGTTGCTGTTTGACCCAGTTGGTTTGGATCATATATTAAGAAATGGAACCTCCATAGACTTGGACTATTGAAGCGCGGCTTGTGCATGTGTGAAAATATGCATATACATGTATAAATCTTTATTATAACTGAGAGCCCAGCAAATTTATACTTTGTTCCTATATAAAGTCACAATAAAAATAATGTTTAAAAAATATAATTACTAAATAATTACTAAATGCTAGGGATGCACAACATTATCGGCATGGTATTGGTATCGGCCGATATTAGCGTTAAAGTTAAATATCGGACATCGGCCATTCCATCAAAATAACTCACCGATATAAAAGAAGCTGTTTTTGTTGACAACCCAGTGACAAGGATGCGTGCAGCTCCAGTACAATGTGATGATGTCACGCGCATCTACCTGATCTGATCACGGCGGAGAGGAAGAAGTCAAAATGTTGGCCGTGTGGAAGGTTTTTTTTTTGGTGAGGATGTCGGATTCTGAAGATTTTTGGACTGAATTGAGCCTCTTTACATCATCCCCGGTCTGAGATTTTTTTTTGACGTAACCTTACCCGAGTTACAAGCCGTCATTTCTGACATCATTAAGAAGCGAATAGCCAATAGCACTTGGGTGAGTTTTACCACAGACATATGGACGTCATGTTAATAATAATAACTTTTATCTATAATGCACTTTACATACACAACAGATCTCAAAGTGCTACAGTGAATGAACATTAAATAACATCAAGATAAAAATCAACCATAAATGCAACCAAGAGTAGGAACAACCAAGAGGATAGTGCCTCACAGATGATCGCATCAAAAATCTTAAAATTCACAAAATGCAGATAAAATACTCAAATAAGAACCGTGGCTGCAATAAAAACAAAAGTACAATTCAATCATTAAAAAACTGGATAAAAATAAAGTTTTTTTTTAAAGACCTTTTTAAAAACATGTCACGGTCTGTGGGGCCCTCAGATATGAAGGCAGTTCCACAGCCGAGAGGCAGCGCAGGAGAAAGCCCGGTCAATATTAGCGTTAAAGTTATGTTAGCCCCGTTAGCATGATTAGTCTTACAGCACAATGGATAGACTAAAACTTTGATCTTAAAAAGGCTGTCCTTCATGCACAGGAGTGCAGAGGATCCCACACTGCAGCTAGGAACCTGGAACAAGCCTCCACAAGTGAGCCAGCATCACAACAAGTGACTAACGCTAATAAATAACATTTAACACTTTTCATTTAATATAAGTTAAAGTTCTATGCATATCATATGGCTGTTACTGAATATATGTCACCTGCTCTCTTACAGCTGTTACACAATTTTTGTAGCAAATAAGCCTAAATAAGAGGCTATGTTCTGACAAAGCAAAGTATATATAAAATACTGTAGTATCGGTTATCGACCAAATAAGTTTTAACATATCGTCATATCAGATATTAATGGCCTTTGTATAGGATAATTTGACTTTTATCAACTATCATTTTATGCTTATGTTTATTAAATGTTTTAGTGTTTTAGTGTTTAAATGTTTACTGTTGCACCGAGGGACTGAGAGAAATGCAATTTCAATCCTGTGTATGTCCTGTACATATTGCAGTTTTGACAATAAAGTTGACTTTGACTTTTTGACTTTAACTTTTTGACAATAACTATTCCTGGAGGTAAAAGTTGACCATCTTATAACTGCTGAAAAATACTATTTATTAATATGTTTGTTTTGGGAGACTCTACCCCAACAGCATAGCTCCTAGCATCAATCAGGCAAACAAACACTTACGCCACGATCAAGTGACGATTCTCAGAAAAGTACTTAAAGCATATTGTATATAGTAATATTCTGTAACACAAGTGTTAACAGTAAACTCACATCTTCATCTGCTGTCATGGATGGATGTCATGCTGCTTGCATGGGGGTTAAAATATCAACCAGTTAAGCCTTCACTATTTTGAGACACATGTCTTGCTGTTTAACAGACTAAATAGATAAAACCACTTAATCCAGTAAAATTAGAGCATTGGATCAACAACAGCATATGTCCCTAAAAGAATGTAATTATATTAATCTGACATCTGACTCTGTGTGTAATCCCAACGACTCCACTTGGAGTTTAATCCTAGACAGAAGAAACCCAGAGCTGGGATTAAGAAGGCTGCCGTTCCCTCCTGCGCGCTCCGTCTCTTCAGAGAATTCCTAATTAATGCTGCGTCACGCAGAACATTAACTATCAGTAAAGGTCTAGCACAGGACTATTCAACTGGTGGCCCGGGGGCCAAATCTGGCCCACAGATGAACTCAGTTCAGCCCAGCAATTGGTTCATTTTTAAATAAAACCAGATTTTAAACCATAAAACAAACAAACTTAATGACAATAACTGCTGGATGACTGGCCCCTGAGGTCTTGGCTTTCAGTAACTGTGGCCCCTTCAGAGCAATTTAGTTGAAAAGTCCTGGTCTAGCATTTTTTTAAAGAAAAGCATACTTCACCCGCTGCCTCTTTGGACCAAGGTTATCTGATGTTGAGAAACCAAAGAGTTTTTGCAGTTTTGGTCAGACCTGTACATCCAAAATTTACTTTGAGCAAGAATCAAAAAGGCGTTCAATACAAGATCAACTAGACTTTATTTGTGGCAAAAGACGTTTCGACCCCTATCCAGGGGGCTTTTTCAATTCACTGAAACCAAAAATGTGAGCTTGTGGAGTTATAACAGTCTAAAGAAATCACGCACCATCATATGTAAATTGCAAGCTGAGGTAACACATACATGTAAATTGACAGATCACACCTTAACAGTAGGGGGTTCCCTTGAGGTCTCTGGCAGAAGACACACAATTGTATGTAGATTGACAAAAAACACCTCACAAACCAACAACAGAGGTTTCTCAAACAACTTTGTAGTCTAATTCACAGACAAGACACCTCTGCTCCCATCCGGTGTAAAACGTCTGGGAATCAACCCCAAAACTGAGTTATAAGTCTTGGAAAGTTGAAATCTCAGACCTCCTCCTCTGTTAAGAGAAGGTTTTTCTCTCTTAACATAAGAGAGAAAAACCTT
>JBBPBX010049112.1:0-16185 GCA_038048925.1 Garcialebias charrua
TGTTTAGTGTTTTAGTGTTGGTGTAAATTTTCATACTTTTATACTACTATGCAAAAACTCAGGACAGTGTTACACTTTTACTATTTTATGCTTATGTTTATTAAATGTTTCAGTGTTTTAGTGTTTAAATGGTTACTGTTGCACCGAGGGACTGAGAGAAATGCAATTTCAATCCTGTGTATGTCCTGTACATATTGCAGTTCTGACAATAAAGTTGACTTTGACTTTTGACTTTGACTTAAAGTGCATGCAGGATAAGGTATGCCAAAATGGTAATGCTGCGTCTTGGCAAAGGGACAGAAATCATTTAATAAATATGCATAAATCAGCTTTAATCAGAAACTTAATCATTGTTTCAGTTATGAGTAGATTTATTCCTAAGATTTTCTTTTGGAGGGTCTATTTTTATGTTCAGCATGAAATAAAAAGATGTCTATTTTAAGCTCTGTATGTGTCAATAAATAAATTATAATTTGGAATTAAGATATCAGTAGTCAAGAAGCTGATATGGTACATTAATGAGTTCAATAAACTGTGATTGTATATGGTTTTGAAATCTCACATGTCTAAAATAAGACCTTCAGCTGGTGATCTGAAGAAACTTAGGTTTAGATGAGATGAATATGTGGTTTTCCAGGACACCCCATGAATAAAAGCATGCTTGTGGTTCACAAAGGAGCTTCGGCTGCAGCCTGAGAAGGGGGAAGGGCGATGCATTCCTCCACTGACCTGCTGTTTGCAGCAGATATTAAACAATAACTGCTCCTTTTTGTGAGACTTCAGCAATAATGATCAGAATGATGAGCTCTACAGACACGTGTTCTGCATGAACAAAAAGCCCCTTTAATTGCATTTATGTAGTGAGGTGAAACAAAAACAAAAAAAGAAGCATTTTATGACACTGAAAAAGTGACTGTGTGGTTACCTTGAGGAGCAACACCAGCTGATACTGTATCATCTTCAAGAATGTATCGTCTTTAATTGAATAAACATTAATGTTATTGATTAAATGGTAAACATCATGTTTTACCCCAAAATGAGTATGGTAAGTCTACAATTGCTGAATTCAGAACAAATATTTAAATTGAAAATTAAAAGCAGCCATGAACAATAAATATCTCACCTGTTGTAAATTCAGTAGCTTTCTGAATAGCCTCCGTTTGAAGAAGCCAATGGCTCATTAAAACATTTAAATCACTGTCATTTTTGCATTACAAAGTTATTTACATGAAATGTTATGGGAATGTACAAACACAAATAGCAGCAGCAGCAGCAGTTTTCTGTAGTATTTCCACTGCAGAATGGAGCACTTCTGCCAAAATTAGCATTACCCGGTACATTTCTACCGAAATGACTGTATAATGTGAAATGAAGGCAGAAAAAAAAGGTTAATAAAATAGCTTTTGCATAAACCAGTTGTTTTTAAAGTTGGTGTTGGGATCATGAAACACCAAGCCGCATTTGCTATTGATAAGTGCGACTCCACTCGGCTCTCATCTAGTTATTCCTAGATGTAGGTGTAGTTGTTGCCACTGTGACTCGTTTCCCTGCTCTGTGGGCGGGATCCAAACAGGTCGAGCCACTCTGCCCGTTGTGGTCCTTAATCGCCCTATAATCTGACTTTAATTTATTTAGCTTACCTGACATTGCTTATAAGTCCGAATGTAGCCATGTTGCGCCATCATCTCCGATATCTCTCACTAATGCCCCCTTTCCACCGGTCGGCACGGGTCGGATCAGATCGGCTCAGATCGGCTCAGTTCGGGTCGGGTCACATCTAAGTTCTGTTTCCACAGCTTTTTTGTACCCCTTCTGTGGGCGGGGTCCAGAATCCTACTCGTCTTACCACATGGTGGCAGTAGTGTTCCCTCAAGCTATTTACTAGTAGCCACCACTAGAAGAAGAACACAATAAAGGCTTTGACAGAATGTTGTGAAAGAGATGTCATGCTATAATGAGTACCTCATGAGCTGTAATCTTTAAACCCAATTCATAATCCTACCTTGTTGCCTTCTTTAAACCCATGTATTTTCCAATTTACTATTTTTACAATAAAGATGTATTAAAAACATTTTTTATTATTTAGTTATGCACAAGGTGCTTGATAAAGTTGCAAAACCATATTTGTCTGAGCTGCTTCAACCTTCCTGCCCTCCCCGATCTCAGATCAGCTGAGCAGTTGCTGCTGACAGTCCTCAAAACTAGGATGAAGCTCAGAGGTGACAGAGCGTTTGGCGTTGTTGCTCCCAGGCTGTGGAACTGTTCAGTGTCAGAGAGGCCTTCTCTCTTCCTGTTTTTAAATCTCTTTTAAAAACACACTTTTATTCCTTGGCTTTTAACACGTGATCTTATCTTTTATGGCATGTTAACACACCTGCAGTAAGACTGGTATATGTATTTATTTATTTTTGTATGCTTTTTATAGTTTTTAATTAACTTGTCTTTTATGTTATTGTACAGCACTTTGGTTGACCCTGTGGTTTTTAAAATGTGCTTTATAAATAAAGTTGATTGATTTAAAACATCACACTGTGATCTTTGAAACTGCCAGTGTCTCCCTGGCAAAGCTGCTTCTGGGCGCAGATGATGGATGGATGGATGGATGGATGGTCTGTGAACACCTTGAGGAGCTGAAGGGGTGGATGTTGATGCCTGTGTCTCCCTGGCAAAGTTGCTGCTGGGCGCAGATGATGGATGGGTAGATGGATGGTCTGTGAACTTTAACTTTAAACTGTCCAAAGGACTTTGGCCACTTTTGACTGTTTTTGTCTGACTTCATCCTAGAACCAAATAATTTATAACGTAATAACAGTTGAGCAGATTCTAATAATCTTTATGTTATGATTCTTTAAAGGTCAAATGCAAATGGAAAGTTCTCTTAACTTCCAGTATGGATTTAAACACTATACACACTTCACATTGTAAAATAAGTTTAGGAAATTGAATGTTCGAGGACACCACTTAAGAAAATATAACGTTTAATAGGAAAAGTTTGAAGTGACAAACAGAAGTAACGAATTTCCATCTGGTGTCTCACGGCTTCCTCCAGAAGACGACACAGGTTGTTGAATTCTGGAGACAAGCAGACAAGACAAGAGAGCAGCTGTTTTTCCACAGTAAAGCACATCTCAGGAGAAATTAGATATCCAGCCTTTTTCAAGGCTGTTTCCAAGGTAGTCAGATAAGAATTGACAAATATTTTCACTTCAGGCTCACATTGTAATTTCTGTAGCCTTCAGTCTGTAAGGGCGACTCTGTTCCAAGTGATCCAATTCGGGACTTTTTCCACTGATCCCAGCTCTGACCTCAGATGTTGACCAGTACAGCGTCCAGAGTCCCAATCCGAGGGTGATCTGTTCACCCTCTGGATAAGCTCGCAAACAGCTGATTTCTCGAGGTCACCGCGCAGACCAGACGTCGGGTGCTCCAGGCATTAAGTCCTGCTGAAGTCTCCCTCTTTTGCGATAGACCAGTGCTCCACAAACGCCAAAAAGCAAAGCGCTGCCATCGTAATCCAATATAATCCAGATTCTTCACCACCACAGAGCACAGCACAGAGAGCTGTGCTGTGTGAGAGCGAGACGCACACCATCCACACCCACAGGAATCCATGGCGTATCCTCCGTCACTCTGTGAGGGTGGAAAGGCTCCCCTTGTGCCGTTTCTTCTGTAGAAATCTTGTTCGTAGAATCGAATGCCCAAACCTCCAATCCATCTTAATTTGCGTTCGAGGTGCTTAGCTGAGGAGCTGCAGGCAGCAGGGGGGTGGGGGTGAGGACGGGAGAGGGAAGGACAGGAACCCTCGTGGTATAAAGTCAGCTATGAAATATATTTTTATATCTGTTCATTGAGCTACATTTTAAAGACATAAAGCCGCCCGCGCGCGTTGCTCGTGGCGATCCTACTTTTTAAAATCCTGCAGTTTTGAGCAGTACGTGATTTTATTAAGGACACGTTCAGCTGAAGACCCATCTTTGCTATAATTTTAAAAACAAATAATTCTTTTTACCGTGTTTATCATGTAAAGTCCTGCCGTGTTCACTTCCCTCTCTTCCGTGAAAACAGCTCGAGTCCACACAGACTCCTCCTTCCGGAGCGGGTGAGCACGCGTTGTCACCCCTCTGAAACCACACCAAAAATCTGGTGCGGGGCAGCTCGGAATATCCGGTGGGGAAGGCGTAAAGGGGGTGTCTGCGACGCACATATGACGTAATATCCGACCCGTGCCGACCGGTGGAAAAGGGGCATAAATGTGCTCATTTCTTGTGGCGCCATCCGTCACCACAATGAGAAAGTGGAGGTTCAGATTAGGCCTGTCGCAATAAATCAATTAATCACATGATGAATGAAAATTATCAACCTCATTTTCATTTACCAGGTTTATCGTTTCTTTGTGTCTCTCTCTTTCTACTGAAGACACAGCTAAACTCCAGTGCTCTTCATTGACTCCCCCCTTTCTCTTTTCTGTTTAAAATCCATTTTAACTGTCCAAAATCGCGTTTTTGGAACGCTAAAAGCAGCTAAGCTGAGAAGCTAAGCTATGAGCTAAGCTAACAGGCCGACCTCGGGAATAAACCTCCGTCTTGTCGAGCTCCAAAATTCACGGTTGAAACCTGTGCCTTTTAGGGGTGTAACGATACACAAAACTCACGAGACGAGACGAGAAAATCACAGATCTCGCGAGAACGAGACGAGATTTTAACATTAGTTCAAGAAAACTTCAAAGATCGGTTTTATGCCGCAAAAAGGCTTTTATTCTGTTTTAACATGTATTACAAACCCAACTGATGTCTTCATTTTACTGATTGAATCTCCTTAGACCTTAGAACGTTCAACTTTGTTTAAAAAAATAGATATTCACGCAGGACTTTCCAAAACTGACTCTGCAGCCGTCACTCACCAGTGTTGCCAGATTGGGCGGTTCACCGCGATTTTCCTTCTGACTTTTGCGGGTAGAGATTGCTTTGGGTGGGTGGGACTCTATCTGGCAACACCGGTCACACCGGTGTTTACACGCGTGTCTTTACATTCGGGGCAGCGTCGGCAGCGCCGTTACCCTCCATCAATGTAGAGGCGTCTGCGGCACCCTCCATCAGTAGTTGGGGCGTCTTCTATAGCAACTTCATCCGGCGAAGCCATGCTGTCCGTGACGCTGACTTGCTAGGGGCTCTGCTAGCATTAGCATTAGCATCTCGCGAGACAACGTTACCTCTCAACGAGAGATATCGCGGGAGTTTAATATCGCGAGATCTCGTACAACGAGATCTCGTTACACCCCTAAAAAAGTTGTTTTTCGCTGCAAAAAGAAGCTGAGAACGTGTTTACTGATTTTTTCATTAAAAGCTTTGTGTGAAAAATTTTATGCTAAAGAGCTCAAATCACCAAACGTCTGCCATTTCACCATGTCAGCCCATGTCATGTCAATGGCCCTCCCTCCCCTTTTTCTAATAAGACGCTGCTCAACTATTCATCCTTTGGTTCAAACAGTCTTATACTGCCATCAGGTGGTCAAAAAAGGTAATACACCCCAAACAAATCAACATTTCTTCTAAAGTTTGACAATTAGTTGTTAAATTTCAAACAATAGTATTGTTTATCACAATAATTTCTGAGACAATTAATCGCCCAGAAAATTTTGTTATTGTGACAGGCCTAGTTCAGATGTAGTTCGCAGTTTTGCTGGGCGGGTCATCCAGTGACGTAGCTCCACTGGCCAATTAACTGCTGTTGTCTGCTTACGTCAAAATCAGCCCCTTCTGAGCAGCCCGCTTGGAACTTCAAACAAGATGGTCCCATAAACTGGAATGAGGGTTAGGGTTAGGAGGGGAGTGGTGGCGCAGAGGTTAGAGACAGTGGGCCTGTGATCGGAAGATCACCGGTTCAAGCCCCGGAACCGACAACATCGAAATGTGGGTGGAAAAGGTGAAATACCCTCACCTTCATTCACCCCACCCTGGGCCCCTGAACAAGGCCCTTAACCCCCACCATCTGCTCCCTAAACAGGTCCTTCTTGAAAATGAGTTCTCGTGGCTCAATGAGACTACAGTACGTACATGGGTGTAGCCAGGATTTTATGAGGGGCGGTTCGTTTGAAGAAAAAGTGGACCTGGAAAGAGCAACACGCCTCGGTGGTTCATTGGAAGCGCGTCGGGTTGCCACTCCAAACTTTCTCTTGACTCGGGTTTGATCCTCACTTGGTTGAACTCGAATCGTCGAAGTGGGCAATATTTCAACTTATTTTACGTTTGTCTTTTATTGGATTAAAAAAAAGGAGTTTGTGTTAACCACAGGCATATTAAGCCTATGGTGTTAACCGGTTCGACATTAGCGGTGTCTCCATACCTTCTCTTTCCATCTCTCTTAACAATGAACTTGTGTTGTGCGGGAGTTGTAGGCGGGACTTCATAGGCAAAGTGGGCGGTTCGTTCGAACCCCCCGAACCCCCACTGGCTACGCGCATGGACTACCTGTATAAATAAAGGGTAAATGGGAAAAATATTTGTTGGGTTGGGTACTGACAATGGACAGGCCCTTAACTAGGTTTAGGGTGGTGTGGCGCAGAGCCAGTGAGAGTTGAGGCGGTGGCAAAGGTTCACATGTGGGCGTTCTTGAGAAAGTCTGTGGAAACCAAATTAACTTTAAAAATGATTGAAAACAGCATTTTCAACAGATGTTCTCTAAAAATAAATAATGACCATATGCTGTAACTGTATATGCACAAAAACCTTTAGAATGTTTAACAAAGCCCCTTTTTTAATGGCTTATTAGCAAGTTTTGTATATTTTAGCAAATTAGTGCAGGTCAAAAATCTCTGCGGGTCAAAAGCGAAAAAGTTTGGGAACCACAGGTCCTTTGTGCACAGCGTCGTTTTGACTGAAACTGACAAATGTGGATAGCAGAGTACTGTACTGTTTGTGCTGTTCACCCATTTTCAAGATGTAAGGGCAAACAAATGACATCCTTGGTCCAAATGAACATTAAAGAATTCACCATTTTGGATGTAACTGGTTTCTTGCTTGCAAATAATGTATCTGAGTACAAGTTTGTCCTGATGACAGATCACAATGCTGGCCAGTGACATGGCATGAAAACTACAGCAGATTCAACAGTGCAGTCTAAACATGTTTGTTTTTCATGTTATCATGCCAAGATCAATCTAAAAAAGCTAAGTCTGGACATTCAAAAAACAAAACAAAACAAAAAAAACTGTAGAAACGTTTTGTCTTTCATCCGAAAGACTTCCTCAGTCTGAGCTGCTGTATTCAGCTCAGTCTTATAAATAGCACCCTCTCACAGTGGATCAACCAGTTGGCTGATGACAGCCGAAACCAGCTGCTCACATGATCAAGGAGGACCATCAGCCTAACGATGGATCGTTAGCACCCTGATGGTTGTTTGCTATTCACAGAGGGCTGAGTGATACTAGCAATAACAGCATTGTAAGAGGGGGACAGTTGAACCCGGAGGCCTCCACCTCTGTTTAATGATGGACGGTTTCTTTTCACAAAGATGGCCTCCTTTACTCCTCTCTCAAACCATTGTTCCTCTCTATCAAGGATGTGAACATCTTCATCCCTGAAAGAGTGACCGCTGGCCTGGAGATGAGTGTAGACCGCAGAGTCCTGGCCTGATGATGTTGATCTTCTGTGCTGGGCCATCCTTGAGCAGCTGGTTTCGGCTATCAACAGCAAACTATTTGATCCACTGTGAGAGGGTTCTATTTATAAGACTGAGCTGAATACAGCATCTCAGACTGAGGAAGTCTTTCGGACGAAAGACGAAACGTTTCTACAATTTTTTTTGCTTTGTTTTGTTTTGTTTTTAGAATGTCCAGAGGACCAGACTTAGCTTTTTTAGATTTTTCTACCTGTATTATTGAGCATGCATCAGGGTATATGTCAAGATCAACATTGGAAAAGGCTAACATTTTCAGAGATTGTTCAGTTGTATACAGGGCCTAAACCAGTGTTTAAAATGGTAGCAATCAGTTTTAATGTCTAGCCTTTAACTCAGTGGTGTAGTCTACATTTTTGTAGTGGGTATACTGTGCTTAGAGACAAAAACCTGTCCGGAGGACCTACCGGTACTTAATTTTTCCTTTTTCTACCTAGATTACTGAGATGAATCAGGACATTTAGAGACAAAAATGCAATGTAGTGCAATGTAATTGACAATTTATTTTGAATTTTAAGCATATTTAACATTGCAAAATGTCTGTGATGCTTACATTTTAATAAATGCACAACAAACCTGAGCCTGATGACTGGATCTTGAAGGAGGCCCACTCCTCCGATATGGAGACCCTCTTTTCAGTCAGGACACCAGTTGACGTTATGGTACTGCAAACAGCACATCCTGCAGGAAGTAAATAAAAATTGTCATAATTGTATATTTTTTAATATTTCCTGATACCAGTAATAATACTAGAATCTACTGATTCACTAGACTGTAAGCATGTGTCGACAATTACATTCATTATTACCTTTCATTATTACTTGCATACACTTTTGCATTATGACCAACTAAAACGTGAAAATGAAATGATCACACACACACACACACATATATATAATTTCTCATGTAATATACTGTACTAAACTTTTGAAAGATATGATTATCAGACTATTTTAAAATTATCAAGTCATAATATGTTAATGTTGGAAATATATCAATTAAACCTTATATACAAATTGGTTCCCATATTTTTTTATATTTACCTAATTTTTTGTTCCTCCATTCCAACCAGGGATGTCTGTTTTTAAATTCCCGAGCCTGACTTTCACTCCACAAGGCTGGCCAATTTGGATCTAAAAATGAAACAAGGAGTTTTAAAACAGAGTAAAAAGCATAGCATTTTGTTGATTATTGGAGTGACAGACTTTGTCACAAACAAATCATTTTTATATTCACATATTTATTTATATGAAATGTTACTGTAAAATTCTGGACAGTAACCATGTTTCCATCAAGGTTTCTTGATGCGCATTTTGGAGTTTGGCATCAGAAAAGGTCGATAAAAACATGCAGTTACTTGCTGCTTGAGCTAGCTTCAGCTAACTTGTACTAGCCAACACTTACCTGGGGAAATGCAGATATCAACCTCATTATGGCTGGTTTCGGCCGTCGAACTGGTAGGTTCTTCTAATGTTGTCTCTGTAGCTTCGGGTTCAGCTGGTTTATAAAAACATTCAAAAAGTGTAGCTTGTTTCCTTTTCATTTTGAGTCTGTCGTCGTTAGCGAAAATGCTCTACCACACCGTCTGTTGCCCGGCTGCATCCCGAGCAGCCAATCATAAAGGAGCTTCTTAAGAAACCAATCACAGAGCAGAGAACTATGGTAGTGAGCTCAGCTCAGCCAATGGCTGTGAGCCTCACGTACAACAGAGGAACACGTAACTATGGCAACCGCGAGAGTTGCGGCGCAGTGAAGAGTCCTTATGAGCAGCGAACATAATTTATCTTTATGCAACGCGTGTTTATTGTCACGTTACGTATCATTGGGCACATTTAAGTGGTTATACGGAAATCCCCAAGCTTTTCTAGTGGGTATACGGCGTATACCTGCGTATCACGTAGACTACACCACTGCTTTAACTGGTCAAAATTAAACAGCAATCCTCCAGACTGGTCATTCAAAAACTATATGCAACACATAAGATATTAAGTGTTCATAACTTTCCTAAAGGTGATTCACACCAGCCCTGTTGTCCCGAACTCTAGCCCGTTTGCCTAGGAAGTCCGGTTCATTTTGGGAGGTGTGAATGCGCCATCAAACTCTGTCACGCGACAAAAAGGCGAACTCTGGCCAGCCTAAAAACCTAGGTTTCAGTCCGGTAGAAGAGAACTCGAGCACGGTTTGAGTACAGTGTGAATGCAAGCAGGAAGTGGACTACAGTACAGTGCAGGGCAAACAAACACGCATTTCTCTCACCTCATATGGAGCCGTCAGCTTGCCTTGTGTGAAAAACAACATTCTCCATGGAAATCACAAAATAGAAATCCTAAAACCGCTAAAATTTGACGCCACTTCGTTGTTTTTATTTACAGAAGAAGAAGTGTCTTCTTCAGAGGTTTTTGTGTTGTTTCTTTCATTAGTTCTTGGTGCAGCGCCACCACAGGCGAGTGGGGGAACAGGTTGGTTTGAACAGGTTGGCTCTACTGAACAGTACAGTGTGAATGCAAACCGCACCAGCTCAAATGTAACAAAATGTTATGAATATTGGTCCCCAACTGAACCGAGTCTACTGGACTATCTGGTGTGAAAACAACCAAAACCCCACTTCATAAGATTAGAACCATCACCTTTGAGCTGAAACAGGAAAAATGGGTTTAGAGTCTACCCTGTTTAGTCCGCTTTAATCAAACTCTAGTCTGTTCGTCTAGAAAGTCTGGTTCGTTTGGGGAGGTGTGAATGCACTTCAAACTCTGATGTGGATCAAAAATGAACTCCGGTCCACCTAAATAACTAGGTCTCTGTCCGGTTGAAGTGAACTCTAGCGTTGTTCGAATGCAGTGTGAATAGTGGACCAGAGACCGCTCCAAAAGCAGGAAGTGGACTAAATGGTAAATGGAGCTTACTTATATAGCGCCTTCCAGCCCCCTATGAGGGGCCCCAAAGCGCTTTACAGCACCAGCCATCCACCCATTCATACACACATTCATACACCAGTAGCGGTAGTCTGCCATGCAAGGTGCCATCCAGTCCTACCGGGAGCAACTCGGGGTTAAGTGTCTTATCCAGGGACACAACGACACATGGTGTGGGAACTCGGGATTCGAACCTCCAACCTTCCGATTGGGGGACGACTGCCATTACCACTACGCCACGGACGCCCGACTACAGCGCAGGGCAAACAAACACTAATTTCTCTTACCTCATACACAGGCCCGGATTATCAGCAGGGCCGACTGGGCCCAGGCCCAGGGGGCCATGCTCACCATGGGGTCCGCCGCAGGGAGCCCACTGCAGTTTTGGGGAAGAAAGAAAATAAAATATCCTTAGATTTTAAATAGGGTTGGGCTTCGAGAATCGTTCGGAACCGGGACTAACTGTCCGGTTTCCCGGAATCGTTCAAAATATTAATTTGCGATTCCTATTTTCGATGCTAGTTAGCCGACCGGAAGTAGCCACCGCCGAAAACCAACGAAGAAGAATCCACCGGAAGTGTGCATCTGCGATCGAAAGCGTACTAATTAATAAAAAATGACCAGTCAGGTCAGTGCAGCACTTGCAATAATTTTCTATCATGCAAAGGAGGGTGGAGAAGTAAAATAGTGTCCCGTCTTTGACGCGCTCAACCGGATTATTTTCGCTTCGTATCCGACCGGAAGTACAGAGTGGTCCGTCTGCAAAACGCTCCGCCGAACTTTTCGCTGATCGCTACCTCTTTGGCTCCATGATGGTAAATAAATAAACTATAAACTACATCTCATACCAACATTAAGGCAGCTAACAAGTTATACTCCGCTTAAAGCGGTAAGTCAGCTCAATACAAACACGATGCTAACGTTAGCNATAAATGTAAACAGTAAATGTAAACAGTAGTATGACTATAGGCAGTAATGTAATACAAACATTAGTGCAAATATGAGAAGTAGTGCAAACTGAATGAGCACATGACCGAGAGTTTAGTGAATAACCCGTTTGATGACACAGAGTCCAGTGTTAAAATCTTTGTGTTGTGTGGTAATGTGTGAGAAAGTTTTTTGTGTTAAGGCAGTTCAAATGGGAGGGGAGGCAGAGCAGGCAGAGTGTTTAGCATTCTGACTGCCTGATGAACAGAGCTGTCTCTCAGTCTGCTGGTTCGAGCCTGGAGACTCCTCAGTCTCCTCCCTGATGGCAGCAGTCTGAAGCAGCTGTGTAGTGGGTGTGTGGGATCACCTGCCATGCAGAGGGCTTTCCGAGTGAGGCGGTTGCTGTGTAAGTCCTGTAGTGAGGGGAAGGAGGTGCCGACAATCTTCTCAGATGCTCTCACTATACGCTGGAGGCTCTTGCGGCAGGATGCAGTACATGCACCAAACCACACCGTGATGCAGCTGGTCAGGACACTTTCTATGGTGCCCCTGTAGAAGGTGCACATGATGGGGGTTGGAGCTCCAGCCCTTTTCAGCTTGCGGAGAAAGTAGAGGCGCTGGTGAGCCTTCTTGGCCAGTGATGCAGTGTTCCTGCTCCAGGACAGGTCCTCTGAGACGTGCACTCCCAGGAACTTGGTGCTGTCTACTCTCTCCACTGCGGTGCTGTTGATGGTCAGAGGGGCATGTTGGGCATCCCTCTTCCTGAAGTCCACAACAATCTCCTTTGTCTTCTCCACGTTGAGAGTGAGATTGTTGTGTCCGCACCACAAGGCCACAATTTGACGCCACTCCGTTTTTGTTTTTATTTCTAGAAGAAGAAGTGTCTTCTTCAGAGGTTTTTGTGTCGTTTCCTTCAGTAGTTCTTGGTGCAGCGCCACTACAGGCGAGTGGGGGAACAGGTTGGCTCGACTGACTCAGTAGTGTGAATGTGAACCGCACTAGCTGAAATGTAAACAAAATAGAATGCTGGTCCCCAACCGAATTGAGTCTACTGAACAATCAGGTGTGAAAACACCCTTAGGTTTTAGGTGGACCAGCGTTCACTTTTTTGGTCAGCATCAGAGTTCAATTGCGCATTCACATCTCCCCAATCGAACTGGACTTTCTAGACAAACGGACTTCAGAAGGAACAAACAAACCCACACCCCACTGAACATAAGAGGATCCGCAGTGGAAGTGGTCTCCAGCTACATGTACCGTACTTGGGTGTACACATGAATGATAACCTCAGCTGGAGCAACAACACCACCAGCCTGATCAAGAAAGGTCATCAGAGACTCTACTTCCTCAGATGGCTGAGACGAGCTGGTCTGAGCAGCCCAGTCCTCACCTCCTTCTACAGGTGTGCAGTGGAGAGCATCCTGTGCTCCAGCATCAACGTGTGGCATGGAGGCTGCACAGTTGAAGAGAGGAAAGCTCTGCAGAGAGTGGTGAAGGCTGCACAGAAGTCTGTTGGAGTCAGTCTCCCCACCATCACAGACATTTACACCTCCAGATGCAGGAAAGAGCCACCTGCATCATGAAAGACCTCACTCACCCAGCACACACACTTTTTGCCCCACTCCCCTCAGGACGGAGGTTGAGGAGCATCAAGTGTAGAACCACTAGACTGAGGAACAGCTTCTACCCTGAGCCTGTTAGACTCATGAATAAATAACCAGAATAATCACTGTGAAATATCACATCATGTTGCTGCTGATCTGTTTCATGTTGCTGTGTTTATTCATGCCCATTTGCTCATACAGACTCATGTTCGTGCTGCTGTTTGGAGTGATGTTTTCCTATGATATTAGTGCTTAGTGTATAGTTAGCTGATATTTTTCTTAGTTCATATCTTAGATCTTATTACTGTTCTTCTCTTACATTTTATTGTTGGATGTAACTGGGACCCTGTGTACATAATTTCGTTTCATCACATGTTCCACATGTGGTGCAAATGACAATAAAGATTCTCTGACTCTGACTGACTAGAGTACAATCAAAGCGGACTAAATAGGGCTGGTGTGAATGCACCCTCAAGATTGGAATCAGGGCAAACTTGCACCTAAAGCTGTTCAATGTGAAATGAAAGAACCTGCAAGTCTTGTTGCCTAAAACAACAGAAAGTGATGAAATAAACTCTGATCATCGTCTTCCAGCTGAGTCTCATTGTTTCTAAACGAGGTGAACACACTCCCAACACCTCGTCTGACGCTTTAATTTCCACTCATGCTTTCATTTTCACCCCAACAATTACAGCACTCTTCCACTTTCATCCAACTCCTGCTTTTGTCCTTGATGCACCACCGCTGCACTTCAAAGTGCATTTAATAACCGCCAACTTGCCTGCTTCTACTCCGCCTCCTCTCCGCCCCACAATCCACTCTGTTCTGCTGTCAGTGTTCGCTGAAAGAACTTTCTGGCTGCTGGAAATGCTGACACTAGATCAATGCAACAACAAAACCACAACGCTTCCTGCTTAGTTTTCCAGCTGTAAATGTCAAAAGAGCTCAAACACAAGAATGAATCTTATCTCGGCCCTGAGCTTTTTGAAGTCCTTACAGCGTCTGCAGATCATCAACTGTGTCGTGATGACTGTAACGCTCCCACCTTGGAAGCAGAATAACATTTGTTTGTGCACGATGGGTTGTTGCGATGCCGACAAGAGTACTCGATTATGCCCGCAGTGCCTTGTGGGTAATGTAGAGGTGCCGTTTGGATGAGACACCTGCGCACACGCAAACAAAAATGTGCACACAAAGATTTATCTACTGTGCGACATTGTTGGTATTGAATAATTCAGTGATTTTTATCTGCTCCAACCACAACAAATGACTTAATTATGTTAATCTGAGCCAGAAACGCACAAATGTGTGTGTGCACGTGTGTGTGTGTGCACGCGTGTGTGTGTGTGAGCAATGGGATTGACAGCAGCCTACAGGCCTTCAGCACCGAAACGCTGATCTGGAATTTCACATCCTTTATCCTAAAAGCCTGGGGAAACGTGCACAAGCACACATTCGCACACACACACAAGTGCACACAACTTGTTCGCAGACACACAGTACACACTCACTCCTCAAAGAGCCACCGGGCAATTAGAACTACCCCACCTGGAGTGTTTTGATTTGCATACCAAGTCAGACAGAAATCATATCAGTGTGCAGCAAGTGTGACGTGACACACACACACACACACATAGAGGCAATATGCAACACAACGTTGGCCATAATTCAGTGTGATGGACCGTGTGTGTCTGTGCAGCGTCTCACCGTGGGGCAGGACAAACACACACATGCAGCGCAACGACATGAAACAAACACCTTATAAAAGAAAAAACACCGACTGGATTAGATTTATGTCTCGCTCAGGTGGAATATCTAGACAACAGGTGTGATGATGAGTGAATGCAAAGTCTGGATTATGAGTGGTCTGTCATCTTCTGGAGCAGATTACCGTATTTTACGGCCTATAAATCACAGTTTTTTTAAACAAACGTTCATGTCCTGCGACTTATAGGGCAAAACGACATATTTATGGATTTTTTCCCATATTTTTAGACCAATTTTTGGCTGAGATATGACAGTTACCATTCATTCTGATGAAAAAAATGGAGCAGTACCGCTTTCGGCCGCTAGGGTCCACCGACCGTTCCCAGCTCATGTGTTCGAAAAAAGCCTCCTCTGCTCGGACTGTCGCAGCCCGGCCTCCTGATCTCTGGAGGTAGGTCTGAACTAGTGTTTGTTAGCAAAATAGCTCAAGAACCACACGACAGATTTTGATGAAACTTACAGAAAGTAATCACTAGATGGACATTTACAACCCATTAGCTGTAGGAGATGTTTGAGCCAAAATTAAATTTATGTATATGTTTGCTGGTGAAGATTCTCAGTCGTCCAGGACATGATAAATCAAAAAAATCTTAAATAAAAAAATTAATAAATCTTGCTTATAACTTCCTTCTCCCTCTCACAGTCTCCATTGAATTGAGAAAGCTTATCGGATGATGAGCGAAACGTCTTCTGTTACAAATAAAGTCCAGTTGATCTTGTATTGAACGCCTTTTTTGATTTATTTACAGTATATGTTATTTTTGCGACCGTTTGGGGAACCGTACAGAGAAAAACCTCAGTACAGTAAATGTCAGAAAGCCCCGTCTCAGTATCAAAGGTCACAATGTTAGTTTCTGTTCATCAGGTTCTTATATATTTATGGCAGCTAAAACCAATACACAACTCTAATTTTTTTTTTTTAAATAGCTTCAACTCGTTTAACATTAGATCAAAATGTTTTGTCAAACTTTATACATGTATTCAAAGACCTGAATCTGTTTTTTTTTTTGTTTTTTTTTAAGAATAGGTCAAAAACAAGCAAAGATAATCAAAACCTTTTCTTAACTAGAGAAATTGTGTTTCCTGTGAAAATGCAGTGTGAATGCTTCTTGCTGAAAAACAGCTGAAATTTGTTAAAAGCATGCCAAAATTAGCTGAAATAGATAAACAAGCCCAAGTTAGCAGAAGAAAGCAGAAAGATTTGCTGAATTGGGTTAAAATAAGCAGAAATTAGCACAAAAGTTAGTAAATTAGCACACAAAAAAAGCTGCAATCAGCAACAACAACAACAAATATGTATA
>JBBPBX010049113.1:2684-20742 GCA_038048925.1 Garcialebias charrua
CTCGGATTTGGAGGAACTGATCCTCATCCTGGCCGCATCACACTCGGCTGCAAACCGCTCCAGTGAAAGTTGTAAATCACGAACTGATGAAGCCAGTAGGACCACATCATCTGCAAAAAACAGAGAAGCGATTCTAAGGTCACCAAAACGGATCCTCTCAACACCTTGGCTGCGCCTAGAAATTCTGTCCATAAAAGTTATGAACAGAATCGGTGACAAAGGGCAACCTTGGCGGAGTCCAACTCTCACCGGAAACGAGCCTGACTTACTGCCGGCAATGCGGACCAAGCTCTGACACCGGTCGTACAGGGACCTAACAGCCCTTATCAAAGGGCCTGGTACCCCATACTCCCGGAGTACCCCCCACAGAACCCCCCGAGGGACGCGGTCGAATGCCTTCTCCAAGTCCACAAAACACATGTAAACTGGTTGGGCAAACTCCCACGCACCCTCCAGGACCCTGCTGAGGGTGTAGAGCTGGTCCAGTGTTCCACGACCAGGACGAAAACCACACTGCTCCTCCTGAATCCGAGGTTCGACTATCCGACGGACCCTCCTCTCCAGAACCCCTGAATAGACCTTACCAGGGAGGCTTAAGAGTGTGATCCCCCTATAGTTGGAACACACCCTACGGTCCCCCTTTTTGAATAGGGGAACCACCACCCCAGTCTGCCAATCCAAGGGAACTTCCCCCGATGTCCACGCGATATTGCAGAGTCGCGTAAGCCAACACAACCCTACAACATCCAGAGCCCTAAGGAACTCCGGGCGAATCTCATCCACCCCCGGAGCCTTGCCACCGCGGAGCTTTTTAACCACCTCGGCGACCTCAGCACCAGAGATCGGAGAACCCGACCCAAAGTCCCCAGGCTCTGCTTCCTCAGTGGAAGACGTGCCAGTAGGATTGAGGAGGTCTTCGAAGTATTCCGCCCACCGACTCACAACATCCCGAGTTGAGGTCAGCAGCACGCCACCTCCACCATAAATGGTGTTGGTCTCGTACCTCTTTCCCCCCCTGAGACGCCGGATGGTGGACCAGAATCGCCTCGAAGCCGTACGGAAGTCATTCTCCATGGCCTCTCCGAACTCCTCCCACGCCCGAGTTTTTGCCTCAGCAACCACCCGAGCCGCATGCCGCTTGGACTGCCGGTACCTATCAGCTGCTTCCGGGGTCCCACAAGCCAAAAAGGCCCAATAGGACTCCTTCTTCAGCCTGACAGCATCCCTCAGGACATTGGAGCCTTTTGTCATCTGGTGTCTTCAGTAGAAAGAGAAACGAAGAAACGATAAAGCTGATAAATGAAAATGAAGTTGATAATTTTCATCATGCAATCAATTGATTTATTGTTTATTGCGACAGACCTTCCTACTAGCATCTCTAAAGTTAGCTAAAATATCAGTTTGTACCTTTGGAAACTTGCTGATTCCTTTTTATTGAGTTATATGTATTTAGTTACAGGAGTGTGAATTTTGATTATGATAAAGCAGAAATCAAGAGTTTGTTAGCATTAGCATAGTTTTGCTCGGTATAGTTTAGCACAGGCTGTAGCATTGCTAACCTAGCTGACGGTAGCCTACTAGCATCTCTAAAGCTCACTAACATGATACATCTTTATTTTAATCTAAATTTGAAAGCCCAGAAATAACACGACCAACAATTGGAATGCTGTTTTATTAAAATCTCAAATGTATGACAAATATTTAAATATGTTACACATTTCAGTGCAAAATTTTACAGCAGAAACACAACAAAAACAGTTTGTTTTTTTATTTTGAATTAAAAAAGGTAGATAAGTTTGAATATAAAACAAGTTTGAATATAAATGCACTCAGTTTGATAGAGAGACTTGGGCTTGTGATCGTAATGCTTTTATAAAAGAGGAACTATTGCCAGATGATGGTCTCTTTTCCCTCCACGGCCTCAGCTCCCGCAGCTTCCTTCCCCTCAGGGAGGCAGTAAAAGGTAGAGAGGTCTGAGGGGGGCCCAAAAGAGCCCCAAGGCTGGTGGAAGGGTAATAACACAGAGCTGGGATCTTTTCGGTCACCACCATCACCGAAGGTGATTAAATGAGAGTTTTGAGGCGCGATGTTGCTGTACGCCACCGCAGTGCTAGCATCTAGAATATCAACGTTGTGGCTAGCGATGCTGTTGGTTACAGAGTTGTGGACACTGCTGTTGGAGCTCGACGCGAGGCCGCAGGAGGGGAACGTCAAAGCTGAAGCCTGTGGTGGGAGCGGACCACTTCCTGGGCTGGATATGAGGTTGCTGTGGCGACCGAGGGCCAGACGCTGCGTGAGGAGCTGGTGCTGCAGCCGCCGGTCGGTCCAGTCCTCCTGGGGCTGACGGTGGATCTTCATGTGAGCGTTCCGGGATTTGATCTTGTAGAACATTCTGGAGCGGAAATGAAAAACATAAATATATATATTTTTTAATCTGAGCCACCTGTTGCCCTGAAGACAAAAAAAAGACGAGCTTCTTTTAACACGTCTGGTTTGTACTCACTTTCCGCACAGCTTACAGGGGAAGAAGCTGGCCATGGAGGGAACGGGCACCGCCTCCTCCGGCGCAAACGTCCTTTCCAACGGCCGGGAGAAGGGCGCCATCTGAAAAAAACGGGACCACTTATGAGCTGAAAAACGGAGTGACTCACCAAGCAGCATTCCACACGGGATAATTGTCTTCAACTCGTTAAACAAGACAGCACAAAATGCTTCAAATGGAACAACAAAAACAAAACCGTGTCTCACAGATCTGAGTGCGTGCACCTGAACACACAGAATTCAAATCACAGGGAAAAAATAAGGCTCATGGGGAAGACGGGGCCAGAGCTTCAGCGTGTTTTTACATTTAAAACGATAATACTACGAAGACAAAGCGCTTCTTACACATTTTTGCAGCTCCTCTGCATCCCTGCGCTCGTCCTCCTTTTGTTTCTTCTGCTTGTCCAGGAGCTTTTTGCTCAGGTAGTAAAACTCCACACACTGGGAAACGGTCTTTGTCCTCACCTGTTAAAAAAAAAACACAGCGTCAGCGTCCAGCAGCAGTAAACAGAGCTTTGTTGATACGTTTTTCAATGTTGTTAATCCTGTGCAGTTTATTGCGTCGCCGTTAAGTCATTAAAAAACCTGAACAGGTACGGGCATGAAACCAACGCTGTCCTCACTGCACTTCAGGGAAATACTAAATCTCCTTCATACTCAGGGGGAAATAATCAGAGCACCAAAGTCAAACACCTACCATATTTTCCGGCCTATAAGTCACAGTTTTTTAAAACTATTTTTCATGTCCTGCAACTTATGGGGCGAAGCGACATATTTAGGGGTTTTTTCCCCATATTTTAGACCAACTTTTGGCTGAGATATGACCGTTTCCATTCATTCTGACGAAAAAAATGGAGCAGTACCACTTTCGGCCGCAAAAGTCCACCGACCGTTCCCAGCTCATGTGTCCGACAGAAGCCTCCTCTGCTCGGACTCACTCTGTCGCAGCCCGGCCTGCTGCTTTCTGGAGGTATGAACTACTGTTACCTTTTTAGCAAAATAGCTCAAGAACCACAGGACAGATTTTGATGAAACTTACAGAAAGTAATCACTGGATGGACATTTACAACTGATTAGCTTTAGGAGATGTTTGAGCAAAAATTCAATTTATTTATAATTTATTTTCGCAGCGCGCAACCGTTTGGAAGACAGTCAAAGCGAAACAATTTAAATCCAGCTGATTTGACCATGACGAGCATTTATTAAGGAAAAGTTAAGCTCAGAAACACTTTTACTATAATGCCAGCAAACAAATATATATTTCCTAGGTGTTAATCTTGTTAAATTTTAAAGTGAAACTAAACCCAGGTTGAGACGGTAACTCCTCCTTCCAAAATCTCCCTGAAAATGGGCGTGTCGAGAGACAAGGAGGGGTGGAGGTAGAGTTGTGCTTTTGTTCACGCCTCCACCTGCAACAACCTAAAACAAATTAAACCTCTAGCCAACAACATACACCAAGCAACAACAAAGAATAAACATGTAGATGTATTTATCCATTCCACCCATTCCATCCAAAACCAAAGGCCTAAAAAAATGAAAATGAAAAGAAAAATAAAACCGCTTGTCAGGAGTGAAATGCAGCATTTCCATATAAGGTATGCACTTCTCATCTCTGCAGGGGATTGGCTCTGCTTGAACCACCTGTGTGACATCACACATGAGCAGACATGTCACACATGAGCAGACATGTCACACATGAGCGTTTGCACAAATAAGAAAATTAAGGTGTAATCCACCAGTTCAACCCATAGAACTACCGTAAACACATTTTTAGACCAAATATTGCCAAATATTGCCAATTTACACAGATATGCACAATTATGTGAGAATAAACACAGCCATAGTGCTAGATAACATTTTAAACACATTCTAGGGAGTTTATCAGCTAAAAAAAGTTAATTTTGGGTTTAGTCGCACTTTAAAGAAATGAAGCGTATACGTTCGTTGCGCGTGCACGCTTCGTAGCACCGATGTAGCGAAACTATTTTTTTAAAATTCAGCTGATTTGAACATTACGTGTATTTATTAAAGAAAAGTTTATCTCAGACACATCTTTGCTATAATTTTCAGCAAACAAATAATTGTTTTTAAGTGTTAATCTTGTTAAAGTCCTACCGTGCACGCTCCTGTGGCCATTTGCGGTGACGCGTAACATACGCGACGCGTCAGCGGTGACGCATACCGTATTTTTCTGAGTATAGGTCGCACCCGAGTATAGGTTGCATTGTCCAATTATTGCCAAAGAATTGGAAAAATCCATATAGGGTATAGGTTGCACCTAAGTACAGGTAGCCCCCTAGTTACGAACGAGTTAGGGAGATAAAAACGGTTCGCAGCTCGATTCTGCCGTAGCTAGGGGGTGAAATTAGCGTCCAGTTCGTAGGTCCTTATTCCGTTCGTAGGTCGTGGAAATACCGCTAACGGAGCGTGCGCACACATTTAAGCATGTACAGTAGTGTACTGTAATGTTAAACATTGCTATTCACATTTACAGAATAAATAAAAATATATTTTCTTACTTTGAGATGGTCAAAGCCGACATCTTAGGTTGCCATGCGTTGATTGTTGTCGGGCCGAGCAGCGCGGCGGCAGGCGAGCTAACCACGGCAGCTGCTCAAGGCCTGTGTTAGCTAGCTGGCTAGCTTCTGCTAGCCAGGCCATGAGCTGGTGTTGGAGCGGCGGCGCGATCGGCGATCAATCTGCAGCTGCTCTTCCAGCCTGAGACGTCCACAGAGCTCACAGAGCGGCTGCTCTTCCAGCCTGAGACGTCCACAGAGCTCACAGAGCGATTCCAGCTAGTAATTAATCCATATGATGCGATCCTGGTCAGGCCAGCTCCCGGCAGCTAACCTAAAATGGCGTCCGGTGTTCTACATTAATTTGTGACCGGAGACCCCCGTGACTGAACCTAAAATGGCGTCCGGTGTTCTACATTAATTTGTGACCGTGTAAACTGAAGACCTACTTCCTGCTGCCCAAGATTGCTCAAAAATGATCAGAAATGATCATTTTTATCATAATTATTATTTATAAAGCCTTTAAAACAACCACAGCTGCAACAAAGTGATGTACACATGAAATTAAGAACATTTAAACACACAAAAAAATATATATATATTTTTTAAATACAGTAATTTCATATTTTTATTAAATATGATACGTTCGTAGGTCCCGTTGTTCGTAGGTCGATGGAGGCGTAAGTAGGGGGTTTGCTGTATAGGTCGCACCTACGTCAAAATGTGGACCGTGTTTAGCTCTGCTGCAAATGTCTCTTCCACAGGAGCGCACAGCAAGGCTTTTAAGAAGATTAACACTTAAAAACAATTAATTGTTTGATAAAAAATTATAGCAAATATGTGTCTGAGCTGAACTTTTCTTGAATAAATGAATAATTTTAGCAGGATAAACACCTAAAAAAATATTTGTTAGCTGACATTATTGTAAGAGTGTGTCTCAGTTTAATTTTGTTAATAAATGATTACAAATCAGCTTATTTTATAAGAAGCCATATATTGGTCGCACCTGAGTATAGGTCGCAGGCCATGAAAAAATTATAAAAAGGTGCGACCTATACTTCGAAAAATACGGTAATAGATGCGACTTATACGGAGGTGCAACACGTTTATGGATTTTTCCACTTTATTGGACATACAGTAATTGGACTAATGCGACATATAGGGCGGAGCGACTTAAAGGGTGGAAAGTACGGTACTAGTGTACCGTACTTTCCAGACTATAAGTCGCTTCAGAGTATAAGTCGCATTTATTTAGAAGTGTATTTCCCAAAGTGCAAGAACAGACATTTAATCTGAAATAACCATAACACACAGAGAACATACCTGAGATCCTGAGCAGGCTTAATTAACATAACAAGCAAACGAGTCCAACAAGAAAGTTATCAATTCACCAATCTCATTCCGCATCACTTTTGGGGCCATTTTACTTATGTTAAGTTTTTTTTCTCAGTAGCAGGGTAGAGGAACAACATATAGTTGTCTGAAGCCTAGAGGGCCCTCTCACAGCTGCAAATGTTAATGTTTACGCTTTGGTTCATGTCAGTATGAATGAACATTTAACGCGTCAGTCAAAAATTGCATCATGAATAGGAAAAAAAAAGAGCATACATATAAGTCACTTTGGACTATAAGTCGCAGGAATGGCCAAACTATGAAAAAAAGTGTAACTTATAGTCCGGAAAATATGGTAGTTGTTAAACAAAATATCAATTTTTCTTTATTTTTTAAATATACATTAAACATTAAAACTGGTGTGCACTTTGGAATATACTTATTTTTTTCTTTTTTCTTTCGGCTTCTCCCTTCGTCAGGGGTCACCACAGTGAACTAGTCGCACAAAGACTTGGCAATTGTTTTATGCCGGATGCCCTTCCTGACACAACCACAGACCACCAAGCTACCACAACCCTCTGTGTGGAGCAGAGAGCTGATATCTAGGGTTCCCGGGGCAGCAGATGGTGTGGGTTAAGGGCCTTGCTCAAGGGCCTAGAGTGGGGCAGATGAGGGTGGAGACAGGTGTGACTGCTTCACTTATCCCACCCACATTTTTTATGTTGTCGGTACCGGGGCTTGAACCGGCGATCTTCCGATCACAAGCTCACCTTCTTAACCTCTGCGCCACCACTCCCTGCACTTTGGAATATACTGCCAAACAAAAATGTTAAATGTTGCCATGAAGAAGAAAAAAGTTCAAATTTTATGACATGGGTTTCTATTGAGAAGCTATGAGTAGATAGTATCTTACCGGTTGTAGATAGCTTCTTGAACAACCTCAACTTGGATAAATAGCAGTGTCCCCTACCATTATACAAGTGGGGCACCCCGCCCCATCAACAGAACTGATAGTCCTGCCTACCGACCCCCCGACCCACATCAACAACTGTTGGTATTGACGTAGCACGGGGCGCAATACAAACGTGCTAGCAAAAAATGCAACTGACATACTGCTCCACACTCCCTTTCCCATTGATAAAACCAGCAGCTAAGCTAGCAGACGGGGACTACACAGACGTGACTCCGTCTCATCTCCCAAATATAAAGAGTTCCCTGCCAAGGGAAGTGATCAAGGGTAAAAAACTGAATAGTTTAATGCTGTCCTCGTTGAAGAGCTATGACTCAGACTAACCGTTAGCTTGTCAATCCGGTCAGTATTAGGGTATTTATCCAAAATGGGGTCATTAAAAAAGTTATCTACAACAGGTAAGATGTTAACTGTTCATAACCTCTCCACAGAACCACACTTTAAAGGATCTGACCTATCACTTTTTACTGTTAGCCTCTAAAAGAAGTACAAGTCAGTTAAATTTTTTTTTTTACATTTTTAAAATGTCTTTGGTACATGTTACTTTTCCGGGGGTTTGTTAAGTAAAGTGTTAAATGTTGCTGTATTTCATCTGACAAAATTCAAATCTGATGAAGACAGAAAAGCTTTACCATTTTCTCTGCGAGTGAAAAGTCTTTTCCGTGTTTCGTGAACGCTGCGCTGAAAAGACTCTTTTCAGCGTCCGTCCAAAAATCACAACCTGCAGAGGGACATGGGGCAGGGGTGAAGAAGGAAAAGTAGAAAAATTACTTTTTGTAAAAAATTATGCTTGAATGCCGAGAGCTGAATGACAGCTGAAATTTGCTGGAAACGCAGAAACCGGCAAACTGTGCAAAACACTAGCAAACAGCTAAATGTAGCTAAATAGTAGCTAAAAGCTGAAACAAAAACGCATTAGTTAAAAGAAGGAAATTAGTTAAAAACTAAAAGGCATAAAACATTTGTTAAATGGAGCAAAATGTTTGTACACCAGCTATAAAACTAAATGTAGCTAAAAGTTAACTAAAAGCTAAATGAAAAAAAAAAAAGATAAGCTTAAAGTTGCTTAAAAAAATTGGCTAAAAACTACCGGTAGTACGAAAATGCTAGGCCGCAAAAGGCAAGCTAAAATAGCAATATGCTAATCAAGCACTAAAACTAATGAGATGTAAGTTAGAAGCTAACAGTAGCATAGCCAAAATATAAATATGAAAATAATAGCTAATAGCTATAACTAAATTCTACTTTAAAGCAGAAAAGCCCTAGCTAAAATCTCAAGTAAATGGAGCTAATTTATTTATATAGCGCTTTCCAGCCCCCTATGAGGGGCCCCAAAGCACTTTACAATACCAACCATCCACCCATTCATACACATATTCATACACTGGTAGCGGCAGACTGCCATGCAAGGCGCTTTCCAGTCCTACCGGGAGCAACTCGGGGTTAAGTGTCTTGCCCAGGGACACAACGACACATGGTGTGGGGAACCGGAATTCGAACCTCCAACCTTTCGATTGGGGGACGACTGCCATTACCACTACGCCACGGACGCTCCCAAGTAAGCAAAACCCGAACTAAAAAAAGCTTAAACGGTAGTTAAAAACTAAAAGGTGTTAAAGTTAAAGTCTAGCTAAAAGCTACAATATAGCTAAAAGCTATAAGTGGCATTAGCCTAGCTAAAAAACGCACAAAGCTAGCAAAAAGTGTTAAAAGACAAGCAAAAATGTGCAAAATACTAAATAAAAGGTGAAAGTGGCCAAGTACTAGCTAGAATCTTATAGCAAAGACTACGTAAACACAAAAAATAGTAAGATGCTAACTAGAATATATACGTAGCAAAAGCCTAGCTTAAAGCTGCACTATGTAACTTTGTAATGCAGTCTGTAACTTTTCTAACAATATATTTTTAACATATTTCTTCACTCTGTCACTATCTACTGACAGACTGATGTTAGACAAAGTAATCTCTGAAAAAAACTATAGTCCCCTTGCTTCTCTATCAGCATTTATAAAAACACTAAAAACACAGAGTGACCCGGACAATGACCAGCCAATAAAAACAGAGTTGTTTGTCACGCCCCAACCCACGCCCCCGCCTGTCCCAGCCTCAGCGCCGCGCACATTCTCATTCAAAGGATTGCAAAGCGATGCAGGACTGTTTTGTATGTGACACAAATGTATTAAATATCCCTTCTTCATCCCAGAGCTGGACTTTTATTTTGTTTTTTTGCCAAAAGTCAAGTGATCGCTTCATCCTTCACTGACAGGAATGAGGAAATGGATTTGTCAGGACTCACGAGCAAATTAAATCATGTCCAACGTAGCTGCATGAACCTCTGCTGATTTCTGCTGGTTTTTGTGTTTTATTATATTTTTTTAAACGTTTTATTAACATATAATCACAGAACTTTGCAGCGCAGAGACAGGACATGTAGTGGGGGCGGAGCATTCCAGAGATACCAGACCTGCACTGACAGACATGAGGAAGTCACGAGCGAATTAAATCATGTCCAACGTAGCTGCGTGAACCTCTGCTGATTTCTGCTGGTTTTTGTGTTGTTGGACAAGTGCTCCATGGTTTTATTATATTTTTTAGAATGTTTTATTAACATATAATCACAGAATATTGAAGCGGCTCGAGCGGACATTTCAGCAGGAGGCGGAGCTGCAGAACTCAAGAACGGACTGTGGCTCCCCCTCAGAGCCAGCAGAATGCTTTTCCCTGATGAAAATTTTTCTAAGTCCCAGCGTTCTCCAGAAATTACATAGTGAACCTTTAATGGTATTAGCAAAATATTAGCTAAAAGCTGTAAAAGGTTAGGTAAAAGTGGCAAAATACAAGCGAAAGGTAGCAAAATGATAACTAAAAGCTTAAATAGAAGCACAGTAGTTTAAAAGTAAAAGTAGCACAAAGATAAAAACATGTTTTTAAAAGTTTAAAGAGACTTTGATAAGTTTAGATGAGGTCAAATATTTTAACAACACAGGAAGTCAAGCATGTGAACGTTGAAGGTTCATCTGAAATTGTCGTTCATGACAAACAGTTCGCTGCAGTGAACAGTTCTGGTTCTGACGACGGAGGTGAGACTGAGTCTGAGGAACCTTTGTGTTTGTGATAACCAGTTGAGCGAGTCTGTAAATCGCACGCGCTTCGAGGAAACACACAGACTGGAAACCTGAGGTGCTTCGTAGTCCGAGCTGGGAGCGAGTCGAGGAACACGCCAAGAATCTGAGATATCTAAACCATGTTGAGCTGTCAGGAGCCTGAAAACTCACCTGAGAGAAAGTTGGAACAGAACAATGTCTGCTTTGTGCTCCGTTCCTCAAGGGGTTTAAACGAGAGGAAGGATCAGATTAGTGGATAGAATCAGCATGTGACAATAATGACTTCTACTGTGCTGAGGAAACACTTGTTTTTAGACTTGCATTTTTCATGCACATTTTTTCTACAGATTGCATATCAAAATTAGCACTACTACAATATAAACTGGCTTTAATTAAATATGAGATGTGATTTATTATTTCATAATTTTAACTGTTTTAATATCAAACTTGTTATCACAGCTCAGCCTAAACTTCAAGTCATTGAAGTGGGACAAACGTGCACGCCACTCATGCTTAAAGGAGCTGTATGTAACTTTTCTAACAATATATTTTTAACATATTTCTTCACTCTGTCACTACCTCCTGACATACTGATTTTAGACAAGTAATCTCTGAAAAAAACTATTGTCCCCTTGCTTCTCTAAAAGCATTTCTAAAAAGCCACAGTGACCCGCCGTTAACCAGCCAATAAAAACAGAGTTTGTAACCAGCCAATAAAAACAGAGCTTGAATTTGAATTTCAGCAGAGCAAGGGGGAGCAAGAGCAAGGGGTTTCTGGTCCCTCCCCCTCAGAGCCATATAACGTGTCTCTGTTCAAAATTTTCCTAAGTTCCAGCATGTTCCAGAAATTACATACTGAACCTTTATGTTTATGTTTATGTTTATTTATGTTTATTAAATTTGTTCATTTTTTTTACAAAAGAAACAATACAAGACAATCTCATAAATCTTATTATATCTGCCCCTTACTTCCAACAATCAGATTAAACAACAATAATCAACCATGTAAACAATAATAATCTTCAACCAACTTTTTCCAACAATCAGATTAAACAATAATAATCTTCAACCAACAGTACAAAATGACTAACTCTTTCTAATTTTCTAACTAATACAATACACATTACGCTATTTCATATATATATTTTTAACCTTTAAAGTTACTTCCTGCGTATCTGGCAACGAGCTAGTTCTAACAAGAACGCTGGTTTAGAAACTCGTCCATAATGACGTCATCTTACCGTATTGTTCGGACTATAAGGCGCATTAAGCAAAACAAGTCCATTTTGACAGATTTTTTTATTTATGTGTACCACATAAAATCGGTTCGAGGTCAGTAAGCACAACCAGAATTCATTAGGCGTAGACCTGTCGCGATAAACATCCATCCATCCATTTTCGTCCGCTTATCCGGGGTCGGGTCGCGGGGGTAGCAGCCTAAGTAGGGAGGCCCAGACTTCCCTCTCCCCAGCCACTTGGAGCAGCTCCTCTGGGGGAATCCCAAGGCGTTCCCAGGCCAGCCGAGAAACATAGTCCCTCCAGCGTGTCCTGGGTCTTCCTCTGGGTCTCCTCCCGGTGGGACATGCCCGGAACACCTCACCAGGGAGGCGTCCAGGAGGCATCCTAACCAGATGCCCGAGCCACCTCAACTGGCTCCTCTCGATGTGGAGAAGCAGCGGCTCTACTCCGAGTCCCTCCCGGATGACTGAGCTTCTCACCCTATCTCTAAGGGAGAGTCCAGACACCCTGCGGAGAAAACTCATTTCAGCCGCTTGTATCCGAGATCTCGTTCTTTCGGTCACAACCCAAAGCTCATGACCATAGATGAGGGTGGGAACGTAGATCGATCGGTAAATTGAGAGCTTTGCCTTTTGACTCAGCTCTCTCTTCACCACGACAGACCGGTACAGCGCCCGCTTCACTGCGGATGCTGCACCTATCCGCCTATCGATCTCACGCTCCAGTTTTCCCTCATTCGTGAACAAGACCCCGAGATACTTAAACTCCTCCACTTGGGGCAGGACCTCCTCCCCGACCCGGAGAGGGCATGCTACCCTTTTCCGGCTCAAGACCATGGCCTCGGATTTGGAGGAACTGATCCTCATCCCGGCCGCATCACACTCGGCTGCAAACCGCTCCAGCGAAAGCTGTAGATCACGATCTGATGAAGCCAATAGGACCACATCATCTGCAAAAAACAGAGAAGCGATTCTAAGGCCACCAAAACGGATCCTCTCAACACCTTGGCTGCGCCTAGAAATTCTGTCCATAAAAGTTATGAACAGAATCGGTGACAAAGGGCAACCTTGGCGGAGTCCAACTCTCACTGGAAACGAGCCTGACTTACTGCCGGCAATGCGGACCAAGCTCTGACACCGGTCGTACAGGGACCTAACAGCCCATATCAATGGGCCTGGTACCCCATACTCCCGGAGTACCCCCCACAGAACCCCCCGAGGGACGCGGTCGAATGCCTTTTCCAAGTCCACAAAGCACATGTAAACTGGTTGGGCAAACTCCCACGCACCCTCCAGGACCCTGTTGAGGGTGTAGAGCTGGTCCAGTGTTCCACGACCAGCACGAAAACCACACTGCTCCTCCTGAATCCGAGGTTCGACTATCCGACGGACCCTCCTCTCCAGAACCCCTGAATAGACCTTACCAGGGAGGCTTAAGAGTGTGATCCCCCTATAGTTGGAACACACCCTACGGTCCCCCTTTTTGAATAGGGGAACCACCACCCCAGTCTGCCAATCCAAGGGAACTGCCCCCGATGTCCACGCGATATTGCAGAGTCGCGTAAGCCAACACAACCCCACAACATCCAGAGCCCTAAGGAACTCAGGGCGAATCTCATCCACCCCCGGAGCCTTGCCACCGCGGAGCTTTTTAACCACCTCGGTGACCTCAGCACCAGAGATTGGAGAGCCCGACCCAAAGTCCCCAGGCTCCGCTTCCTCAGTGGAAGACGTGCCAGTAGGATTGAGGAGGTCTTCGAAGTATTCCGCCCACCGACTCACAACATCCCGAGTTGAGGTCAACAGCACGCCATCCCCACCATAAATGGTGTTGGTCGCGTACCGCTTTCCCCCCCTGAGACGCCGGATGGTGGACCAGAATCGCCTCGAAGCCGTACGGAAGTCATTCTCCATGGCCTCTCCGAACTCCTCCCACGCCCGAGTTTTTGCCTCAGCAACCACCCGAGCCGCATGCCGCTTGGACTGTCGGTACCTATCTGCTGCTTCCGGGGTCCCACAGGCCAAAAAGGCCCAATAGGACTCCTTCTTCAGCTTGACAGCATCCCTCACCGCCGGTGTCCACCACCGGGTTCGAGGGTTGCCACCACGACAGGCACCAACAACCTTGCGGCCACAACTCTGATAAGCTGCCTCGACAATAGAGGCGCGGAACATGGCCCACTCGGACTCAATGTCCCCCGCCTCCCTCGGAACGTGTTCAAAGCTCTCCCGGAGGTGGGAGTTAAAGCTCCGTCTTACGGGAGACTCTGCCAGACATTCCCAGCAGACCCTCACAATACGATTGGGTCTGGATTATAAGGCTCACTGTTGATTTATGAGAAAATTAAAGGATTTTAAGTGCGCCTTATAGTCTGAAAAATACGGTATATTTTAAGGAGGATCCCATAGCTTCACAATGAGATCGAACATTATACAAAGGGATTTCCCAGCAGATAAACAGTAAATGTTGAAGGAACCTAAAACGATTAGAATTAAGATAGCTATGGCGTCTGTGGACTCAAGACTTTCACTCATTTTGCTGTGATCGGTCCAACTCATTTTACCAGCTTGGATTATTTTTGTTCCACGTTTAATTACATTTTAATTGTCAGTAATTTTTGTCAGTGTGTTTCCATAATTCAAGCGAGACGTTTGTACTAATTTCACTGCAGCCTTCCAGCGTACAACACCTGAGGCTAACCTCAGTTTAACTCAAGTTGTACACAAATTTAAACAAATGGCCTGTGTCTACATTTGTCTGTTAGCAAAATATTGGATGCGCATCAAGGGGTTTTGCAGAAAATGAGCGAAAAACTGGTGGGAGCAGCATTATTCCCTACACAAGAGCCAACAGGTCATTCAAGATTTTTGTTCAAAATTATGGGGAAAAAAGAGTCAACACCATCTATCTGTTAGCCAAATATCTCATGATTCATTAGATGTATTTAATTAAAACCCTTAGCTACAACTATATAACTTTTGTAGTCAGCCCAACTTAAAATGGCCGCCAAAGTTAGCCAACCGTTGCAAACCCCAAAAGTGGCTACAACTCAGTCATTTTTACAAATATTGAGCTCTACCATGGTCTTGTAGTAGCTGAGAGTCATCCTGATTTCATAAAGAGTGCTAACAAATACAACCGGATTCCAAAAAAGTTGGGACACTAAACAAATTGTGAATAAAAACTGAATGCAATGATGTGGAGGTGCATCTAATATTTTATTCAGAATAGAACACAAATCACAAATCAAAAGTTTAAACTGAGAGAATGTATCATTTTAAGGGAAATGTATGTTGTTTAAAAATTTCATGGCGTCAACAAATCCCAAAAAAGTTGGGACAAGTCCATTTTTACCACTGTGTGGCATCCCCCCTTCTTCTTACAACACTCAACAGACGTCTGGGGACAGAGGAGACCAGTTTCTCAAGTTTAGAAATAGGAATGCTCTCCCATTCATGTCTAATACAGGCCTCTAACTGTTCAATCGTCTTGGGCCTTCTTTGTCGCACCTTCCTCTTTATGATGCACCAAATGTTCTCTATAGGTGAAAGATCTGGACTGCAGGCTGGACATTTCAGTACCCGGATCCTTCTCCTACGTAGCCATGATGTTGTGATTGCTGCAGAATGTGGTCTGGCATTATCTTGTTGAAAAATGCAGGGTCTTCCCTGAAAGAGATGACGTCTAGATGGGAGCATATGTTGTTCTAGAACCTGAACATAGTTCTCTGCATTAATGGTGTCTTTCCAGACATGCAAGCTGCCCATGCCACAAGCGCTCATGCAACCCCATACCATCAGTGATGCAGGCTTCTGAACGGAGCGTTGATAACAACTTGGGCTATCCTTGTCCTCTCTGGTCCAGATGACATGGCGTCCCAGTGTTCCATAAAGAACTTCAAATCGTGACTCATCTGACACAGAACAGTCTTCCATTTTGCCACACTCCATTTTAAATGACCCCTGGCCCAGTGCAAAACGTCTGAGCTTGTGGAGCTTGCTTAGAAATGCTTCCTCTTTGCACTGTAGTTTCAGATGGCACGGTGGATTGTGTTCACTGACAATGCTTTCTGGAAGTATTCCTGAGCCCATTCTGTTATTTCGTTGACAGTGGCATTCCTGTTTGAGGTGCAGTGACATTTAAGGGCCCTGAGATCACGAGCATCCAGTAGAGTTTTACGGCCTTGACCCTTACGCACAGCGATTGTTCCAGATTCTCTGAATCTTTTGATGATGTTATGCACGGTTGATGATGATAACTTAAAAGTCTTTGCTATTTTACACTGGGTAACACCATTCTGGTATTGCTGCACTATCTTTCTGCGCAACAATGGTGGAATTGGTGATCCTCTTACCATCTTGGCTTCTGAGAGACACTGACACTCTGAGAAGCTCTTTTTATACCCAATCATGTTGTCAATTGACCTAATTAGTGTTAATTGGTCTTCCAGCTGTTCGTTATATGCTCAATTTCCTTTTTCCAGCCACTTATTGCTACTTGTCCCAACTTTTTTGGGATTTGTTGACACTGTGAAATTTTGAATCAACATATTTTTCCTTTAAAATGTTACATTTACTCAGATTAAACTTTTGATCTGTCATCTATGTTCTATTAAGAATAAAATATTGACATTTGCCATCTCCACATCATTGCATTCAGTTTTTATTTGCAATTTGTTTAGTGTCCCAACTTTTTTGGAATCCGGTTTGTAGATCTTTTTAACCCTCCTGCTGCCCTTGGGTCAAAATGACCCGCAAGGCCTCAATTTTAGGGAGGCTTAAAACTTTGACATGCAAGAAAGCAGGTGATATGATTCCTTACAGGAATGCTACTTTTATTTTATTATGACATTTTTTTTGTTTTAGCATTTTAGCTAGATCAATCTCAGTTGTGTTAACTGTGCTTTATAAATAAACACTGACCCTGACTAATGTTTTCTTAACTACAGTCTAGAAACTATTAGAGCTCATGGTGTTGAAGTCCACACATACTGGCTGAATGGTCAGTAAATAAAAGCAGACTATAATGAGGTCAGAGGTTACCTGAGTAGTGGTAGTCTCCTGTTGGCGAGGGCTGAGAAAACAACAGCATCTCTAATGTGGCCTACAGATGAGAGAGAAACAGGATGGAGGGCAAAAAAAAACAGAAAAACAATAAGAAGACCGGGAAGAAACAGCAATAAGTAAGTGGTTAAAGATACACAAGGTGCGACAGAAAACGGTCCAATGTCTAAATAATACAAGAAACAGAACGATGACCAGAGTGGGCCTCCTCACCATGGTGTTGCCCTGGCAGTGATGCAGACAGTGTAGAGCTAGTTCTGTGTTGCTGCCCCCTCCTGGCAGACAGCTGGAACTGCACACAGATAACAGCTTCTCCACTACAAATAAACACAAACAAAACATAATTAAGTCTTCATCATTAGCTAAATGAAACTCTAAGAGAGGAATTCTTGGAAACCAGCCACTAGAGAGCACAAACCAGTGTATCTCTTGTGCTGGTCCCAAGCCCGGGTAAATGGTGAGGGTTGTGTCAGGAAGGGCATCCAACGTAAAACACTTGAGCCAAAACTAATATGCTAAGAGACACCATACTAAACTGGTCGAGTGCCAAGTTAACAACGACCACCACCAGAGGATGTAGAGGACAGAGTGAGATGGAGGAGGACTCACTGTGGCGTCCCCTGAAGACGGAAAAGCCGAAAGAAGAAGAAGAAGAGAGTAATTCTTGGATAAACATCCACATCTCATTAACTTTTAGAATCAACTCACTTCAAGACAAGTTAGCTTTAGGCTACACAAAGAGGGTTTTACCTCAGTGAATTTTACAGGTATCGAGATAAACTTTGGTGTGGTGGTAGCCGACGGTCAATCACAATACATCCTCCAAGCCCTAAAAGATCACAAGAAATGTTGCGATCTTACATAGGAGCAAGCGCATGATGCTACTCAAGGTTTGCCCACGACTCATTATTGGCTGCTCTTATGGGTCCAGTTACCACGGCACCATTTTCAAGTGAAACTTGCTTTTCTGCTGCAGTCTGGCTGTTCATCTACGTGACAGCAGCGGTAGTACTCTCTGAAACTGAAGGAGCCAGGTCTCAGAAGCCGTTTTCGCACTGCACAGCCCTCCCCGTCCCAGCTCGTCCCGGGTTGCCCCTGAGCCCAGCCTGGCCCGCCCCCGCTCATTTCGCAGTGTGCGGAGAGCCGCCTTGAAGTGGGTGGGGAGTTCTTGTGTGCGCGCGTTCTTGTGTGTGCACTTGGTGTTATTTACGTTCTAAAATAAGCTGATTTGTATTCAGTTATTAACATAAATTAAACTCAGAAACACTCATATATATATACATATATATATA